>JABASD010005427.1:0-12452 GCA_019776165.1 Pogonognathellus flavescens | reverse complement strand
TGTTGGGGCCCCGCAAAAGTATTCGCCTAGGGCCCCGCAAAACCTAAGGCCGGCCCTGGATTCACCGTTATTGTACCACTAAAATTTATGAAAATCGAGTACATCGTGGATCCGTCAAATTTAAACCAAGAAAAAAGTATGCTGACCTATATAAATGCAATTTATCCAAAGAACATCAAGATTTTGAATATGCAAGATTAAGGAAGTATTGTGCATGCATAAACTAAATGTAATAAACCATTTAAAATGGATGGAATCAAATCGTAAAGAGAATTAAAAAATTTAAGATTAGAAATGTTAAACTTATCCCAGATGGTCATCATTAAGGAGGAGTTCAATTTCAAAACCTTTTTCAGCGGTGTTTTATGCAAATGCTATCAGATAAAAATCTGAAAATCTGAGAATGAATGTGTTGGTTATATCCTGCTTGGACGCTATATAGACCTTAACCATCCTTAAAACTTCTGATATACTTCATTTCGTCAATGAAAGCAAGAATTTTGAAAAACTTGTAAATTGATTCTGCGAAAATGCATCTAAACGTAAATTCCAGATTTTTTTCATGACATGATCCACTCAACTTCAGGTAAAATAGAGTGAAATGCTACAGAAATAATATCGTGGACTATTACACTTTTTTTAGAAGAATTGGTATACAATCATATGGAAGACCAATCGTTTAACCATTCATTGGAATTTTTGATTTTTTGATATGATGCGTAAAAGCCTTCAGAAACAATAAATGTAATAATTGATTTCAGTTTAACAGGTGCGGCTTACTAATAATACAACACTTATTTAATTCTCTTGAATCAATTACAAATAACATTCTCTGAATATTATTTTTACGCACACATATCTATAAATACATCATACACAATTTAAGCTACAAATAAGTTTTATTGGATCAATAATCCTTCAAAATGAAGGGTGAACTTTTGGATTATGTGACTCTGAGACTAAGACTCCCGTGTGATCGTAGTCGCAGTCGCAGGACTTTTTATTATTGCGTACGGGACACTTACAATACGATGCTGCTACCAAGTACGATTCACTGGATGCAGAATGGATGTTGCCGACGACGCCTCCCTCTTACTTGTACTTTAGTTATTAATTGATTCAAAGCTCTTTTTCCTTGTCCAGTGATCTGGAAATGATAAAAATATAAATTGATATTAGTGAAGAATGGCTCCATAAGATATTCAATTGTACATAAAAAAGTAAATAGTAAAAAATCTTACAGTGTGATCACCAACAATTTCTAATGATTTCAGTTTTGGCATTTGACAAAGTCTAGAAGTGGGAGTGGTAATTGCATCGGTCACGTACTTCCCCACCCCACGCAACGACAAAAAACTCAAATCTACAGTAAAAGCATAAAAATTAATTACCCTCATAAATCTCATCTTTCTACACGTTTAATTGAAAATATTTCAAAAAACAAATTGAAATACTACCTTGCAAATAATTAGTAGAACTCGGAATAAAAAGTTGGGCCTCTGCATATTCGATGCTATTCTCATCCAGCATTATTTCCTGCTGAAGAACAGTTGTGAATTCTTCTTTGAAATTTAAGTAATGCTGAGAGTCATTTGTATCTCCGTTTTCCAAAAGTTTGTCACCGATAATTCCGAAATCTGACAAACATCTTAAGTTTCCCCATAAAGTGAGTGATTGCAATTTTTTCAGTTTGGAAAATATAAAATGGAAATCACAATCCGAGATTGTGATACGAGACATCTCTTCATAAAAAGTTTTCGGTTTCGTAACACTAATTCCATGACCGTCCACAATTTTGAACATTTTCAACGCTGGACACAACATACAGATGGTCGGAATACTGAAACTGTTGATCGTTTTGTCTTCACAATAAATCTGCAACGACGTCAGCTGGCGGAATTGGACAGGGGGTGGATTTTCTACAGTAGTCAACGGAGGCATCCATTCGGCAAATTTCTCAACAGGGGGCAAACCATTATCTTCTTCATCTTCATACAGCCAAGGGTGACTCATTTTTATTTTAAACACAACATCTGTAATATATAATGAGCTAAGTATTATTGTGCTCCGTATGTAGTTAACATAAGATTTTATTGTAGTTAACATGACATTTTCGGAACACGTTAGAAGGCTTAATTCATTAACCACTTGTGGATCTTTATCCGACCAATAATTGACGAAGTTAGGAATAATTCGAGAGACTGTCAGGTCTGGAGACGACTGAAGACGCCCAAGGAATATTCGCCGAAGTCCTTTGTTCACTTGCTTATGTACAAAAGGAATAACAAATATTGAAATGAAACACGAAAACACTTCTTCAGCTGTCTCTAAATTTAAGGCAAAGTCCGTGAGAGAAAGTTCCGGCCAATCATCAAATTTCAAAAACACACTGCAGATTTTCCAATGGTGAGTAACAGACACGCGTTGGTACACGCTGATTGGAGCAACAAAGATTGTTCTGTCCAGAATGCAGTCGTTGCTCCCCCAATTGATGTGAAGACATTTCATCGTCTTGGCGTGTTTTTCTATCATTTTCGAAAGAAAATCTGTAATGTAAGAAACATTCCTCACTACGATCTTCATCAGACGGAAGATATCCCAACGTCCAATTAGAGCCCACTGTGTAAATGACGATCTTCTGCTAGGAATAACGATTAGCCGAAGTTCAGTAATTGTTTTGATCCGTAGCACAATTACTGAAATCAGGTCCAGTAAATTGAAGCAGTCATCCCGAATAACCAAATGCAAAGAACTCAGTTTAGGAGGAAACACTTTTCCAGGAGTATCAAAATTTTCGAAGCAATTAAGCTTCAATGAAGTATTAAAGCCACTTCTTGAAGTATCTGGGTGACTGTGATCCATTGATAGGTGTTGTAGGTTAGTAAATTGGCTCACAAATTCCACAAGGATTTCGCAATTTTCAAAAATGACATTTGACAACCGTAAGTGAGTTATGTTATCGATTGTCGCTTTAAAGTCGGGAGTTTGTGGCAAGATTTTGTTAAGCGCTCCAATATCAACATCCTTCAACATCAACTTCAACACAGGTGTCTGTCGATCTTCGTATCTTCTCATTTTCAAAAACTTTTCCACATTTTCCTTCAGAATTTCTCGCTTTCTTTTATTTGTCCAACTTTGACGAGTTCCTTCAATGAAATGTACGGTGTGTTTGCGATAACTTTTTGTTGTAAACGTATACCATTTGGTACAAACAGTTCTACACGATCGCAAGTCCGCAGCATCGAGGAACCCGAATATTATATCGTATGATGTAACCTGGCAAATAAAGTTAAGACAATTACTAGTTTCAAATAAGTGACGTAATATTATTAATCTTATTGTTAGTACAATTTACAATAGTTCTTTGCATACTATAAATTTCTGTTTGCATAACTAACGGGTAAATCCAAGATTGTAGGAAACAGCGGATTGCTGTTTTCATTCGCTGCAGCAGTGTATTCTGCCATTTCTGCCAACCGAACCCGATCAGCAACCTTCGAAAAACATGCACCTGAAAACACAGCCCAACAGAATATGAACGATTTCATTGGTTGATGTTAGATAAATAATTGTGAGTTAAGAATTGCTTTACTGTATCAGATTTAACGTTCGTGGTCCGTAATTCGTAAATCAGCAATGAACGCGAAATTCGCTTATCATATCATGAATAGCTGAGGTTGAGATTGTCGCTAAAAAGTGATTTAATGTAGATTTGTCACCTTATTTACCAATCGGTTCCTGCGTAATAATACGAAAATGAGAGAATTTTTTCTTTTATTCAAAGGAAATATTATTGATTGCCAACGAGACACGGTAAACTAATGTAAAATGAATGAATCTTTGATAGAATATTTTTGAAACAATGGAGCATTGGAATTATTGATTATTTTTATTTTTATTCCTCCTGTTCTTATTATTTACACGATGTGGAGGATAACTGGATGACTATAGTCAAATACTATAAAATCTTTGAGCAACCTGTCCGTGAAACTTTGAGTATAACGATATGAAAGTGGTCATCATCATATTATTATATCTGATCTCTTGGCTAACAATACAAACATGTGGTGATAAATATTATACTTCTAACATTCCATGCTATAACAAATATTATGCGATTTGTGGTACTTTTCTTTGTGTGCGTTTTCATGATGGGGTGAATGTATTTTGTGAATTTTCAGGACTTAAATGTTTTAAATGTGACGGTAAAGGCGTCACGTATAGTGATCGCGCAGAATGTGCTGCAAACCCAACCATGAAATATTCGAAAACTTGTACAGGTATATTATACAAGTCAACAATTATTAAAAATTAAAAAGACTTGTCAAAGTATAGATCATATGGACTATTAAAAAATTTTATTACGGATAAAATACTACTCGATCGCAGTTCATTTTGGAATAAAACCACATGAATTGCCAATCATATGAAATAACAAGCAAATAAAAAAATATAATATAATCTCATTCATCACTTACATAATATATTTAAAATTAAAATCTTTTTTCCAATGGCACCTACAGCTTCGGAGTACTGCACTTGGAGATTAAATGATGACAAAACGCATGTTTATGAACGTAAATGCTCACAGAATGAACCGGGATACCCCCGCAATGGATGTGAAAAGATAAGAGGATTAATATTATGTGGATGCGATTCTGGTGATAATTGTAATAATCAAAAATTTCCTTCGCAAATTGCTGGTCTAACAAGTGAGTCATTGAATGGTTTAAAAATTATAGTTTGGAAAAGAATAGTTTTTTTTACCACTGATGAAATCAAGCTAACGTTACATTACATATTCCTCTGTTTTTCTTATACTGATTGCGAGACTATTATTGTTATAATAATAATTAATTTTGCCAATTTCATTTTCAGCACTTCAATGTATCGACTGCCCAGACAGAGATTGTTTGAAGAACCCAGACATCAAATATTCCAAACCGTGCGTAGGTAGGAAAAATTCATTATTAAGATTATTATGGATTATTGTATTAATAATTAATTTGTATTCTGTGAAATGTTTCAAGTTGGAGTTGATAACAAATATTTCTAGTAAAGTGGCAAAAATCATTGTATCTTGTATCTGTATCATATTATTATGTTGTACGTACCTTACCTCGTTCTGATTGATATATTATTATAGGGGTGGATTTCCTATGTTCTATGATATGGGATAAAGATCTGAAAATTGTAGATCGAGGTTGCTATCCTGCATCTTTATATTCGGCTGTAGATCAAGAATATCATGATGGCAGATGCGTGAAATATAGAGATCAATATTATTGCGGGTGCAAAACTGACAATTGTAATAATCAACTTACTCCGACACCTGACCTTATAAAACCTCCAGACCCAGTTACTAAAAGTTAGTCTCGCCTTTCGACATTTTTAATTAAAGAGCCATCGAATTGAGAATATTATTATTGTATTTTGCAATAGGTATTCTTCCTGCATGGTAATAATACCATGTACTAACATTCCATGCTTTAACAAATGCGCAATTTGCTTTTGTTTGTGTGCGTTTTTATGATGGAGATGAATGTATTTTGTGAATTTTAAGGACTTAAATGTTTTAAATGTGACGGTGAAGGCGTCACCGATAGTGATCACGCAGAATGTGCTGCAAACCCAACCAGGAAATATTCGAAAACTTGTGAAGGTATATTATACAAATCAACAATTAGTAACAATTAAACAGAATTGCCAAAGTATAGATCATATGGATTATTAAAAAAATTATTACGCATAAAATTCTACTGGATCGCAGTTCATTTTGGAATAAAACCACATGAATTGCCAATCATATGAAATCAACAAGCAAATAATAAAATAAAATCTCATTCATCACTTACATATATTTAAAATTAAAATCTTTTTTCCAATGGGACCTACAGATTCGGAGTACTGCACTTGGAGATTAAATCCTGACTACACGAAAGTTTATGATCGTAAATGCTCAGAGGACGATCAGAAATACCCCCGCAATGGATGTAACGGAATATTATGTGGCTGCGATTCTGGTGATCATTGCAATAATCAAAAATTTCGTTCTCAAATTGCTGGTCTAACAAGTGAGTCATTGAATGGTTTAAAAATTATTGTTTGGAAAATAACAGTTTTATTTATTGCTGATAAAATCAAGCTAACGTTACATATTCCTCTTTTTTCTTATACCTATTGCGAGACTATTATTGTTATAATAATAATTAATTTTACCAATTTCATTATCAGCACTTCAATGTATCGCCTGCTATGAAAAAGATTGTTTGACGAACCCAGATATCAAATATTCCAAACCTTGCGTAGGTAGGAAAAAATTATCATATAATATTATTATGAATTATTGTATTAATAATTAATTTGTATTCTGTTAAATGTTTCAAGTTGGAATTGATAACAATTATTTCTTGTAAAGTGGCAAAAATCATTGTATCTTGTATCATATGTTGTACGTACATTACCTCGTTCTGATTGATATAGGGGAGGATTTCCTATGTTCTATGAGATGGGATAAAGATCTGAAAATTTTAGAACGAAATTGCTATCCTGCATCTTTCAAATCGCCTGGAGATCGAAAGTATCATGATGGCAGATGCGTGATGTATAACAATCAATATCATTGCGGGTGCAAAACTGACAATTGTAATAATGAACTTACTCCGACGAAGATACCTGTAACTACACCGCCGATAACGATGAAAACCACCAAACGCCCAACTATTGTAACCCGCCCTGACCCCCCTGACCCTATAAAACCTCCAGACCCTATAAAACCTCCAGACCCAGCTACTGAAAGTTAGTCTCGACTTTTGAATTTTTTAATAGAACCATAGAATTGAGAATAATATTATCGCATTTTGCAATAGGTATACTTCCAGTACTTTGTTGCAAGTATTATTCCTCATTTTAGGAGAAGTCCAAGAAAAATCACAAATATTTATTTATATATTTATCTTGATAATGTAACGTTTAATATTGAAATGTGCTAGTTCTCTTTTTCGATTTTACTAGATTTTCTTCCAAATATTCAAGAAGTGGTCTGCTTTATAAATTAAAATACGAAATTAAATTAATTTGGAATGGTTTAAAATGAAAATCTAACGGAGAATCCTATTTTATGCTGTTTACGCATAGATACTCATGTAGTTTTTTTTACCTTGAAATATGTGACCCTTTCAAATTTGTCTCGACTAAGCACAAAAATGTTAATTTTTTATAAGTTAACTTAATTAGATACTTAATTGTCGTTTTTCAAATTTCATAAGGATGGATTTCAGTACCTGTGTAATTTGTATGTAATTTCCATGTAATTCCAGTGCAATTCGATGACTTCTCTAGAATGGAGCTAGCCGAATTAAAAATCCCATTAGAAGCTAAAGATTATCACTCTTTCATTTTTTCAAAAAAAAATAACTGTAGAAGAAAAACAGAAGTCACAGAAGCTAAATATGAAGCTTCTAAGACTCTTACTTTACTTCTACAGTTATCATTCTTATCATGTTATGAACGAGCATATCTTTAACATCAAAATAAGTGTGATTTTCAGTCTGACTGACTCTCCATTCCAGAGAAATAATCGAATAGCACAGGAATTGCATCTAAATTGCACAAGTACTGAAACCCAAAGTTAAAGCCTTGAAATTCATTGTAGAGAAATAGGTTATATATTTTAAAATATTATACTGTTAAATAAAAAAACTGATTTTTAATGCTGTTTTTTGCTGATTGACAGAACTGCAGTGTTATCAATGTGCTGCCTATGATGACAGTTCTACTGATTGCCACACTCCCACTGATCAATTTCTGAGGCCATGTCCAAGTAAGAGATTAATAACATGCATTTTGTTGATAAATATTAGAACTAGGCCACGCAGTGTAAATTAATAATTATTAGCTTTTGGAAATAACATTTTCTTCTGTGTTTAAATAATAGCAGTTAGTACATCCACTTCTTTAAGCAAATTATAAATGTGGCCTGGATAATTAATTGTTTCTAGATAAAGCGGAGTCTAATGGAATTCCCCATTATTGTACAACTGAAATTTATGAAAACCTAGTGCGTCGTAGGTGCGAGTCTAATTTACCAAGAAAAAAATATACTCGTCTGAATGGGTGCAATGAACATCGGGATTTTGAATACGCAGGATTAACGAAGTATTGTGCCTGCCAAACGAACAAATGTAATAATGGAACTGTTTCTAGTAATGTAGACAAGTTAGAGGGATTATCCTTACGAATTTTAATTGCGTTGGTATTGTTTTTAATAAAAGCTGTTATATAAGTATTAAAAATAGACGATTCTCTTTTTATATGGAGATTTATATTTCATAACAGCTTGATATGTGTTTTTATTACTTTTAATCAACATGTGTCTTAAGGCTGCATTATCGGGTGCGGAGTGGTGTATCTCGATGGGTAAATGATGTCTAGACATTTACAAACACTACCTTGCAAAAAAGTTGCAATAATTATACGAAAAACTCTGGGCTGTAAACTTGTGGACCGAAATGTCTTGCTCCGTACCCCGTATGCAGCCTTATATAATTATATAATTTTTTTACTGCTACGGCTTTGTAATAAGAATGTCTATTTTAAATTCGCCAGATACAAGATTAAAATTTTGCGGAGATCTCCAATTTAATATACTGCACACTCCGATGTACGCAGACATTTTCATGAAAAATTAACACCAATTTTTTCCACCTTGTTTAACAAGAAAAATCATTTCCTTAAAATGTTTCATTCAAAAATCACCCTTCATTTCCTGGGTAATAATACAGGTACAATGTTGAACGAATTTGTGATACAATCTTTTTGAAACACAAGAGCATGCAATTTATTGATTTTATTCCTCTTGTTCTTATTATTTTCCCCATGTGGAGAAAAATTGGATACCGTCTACAGACAGAGATATTGCAACAGAATAAAATCTTTTTCAGAGCAACCTGTCGTGAACCTTCAAATATAACGACATGAAAGCAGTTATCATCGTATTATATCTGATCTCTTGGCTAACAATACAAACATGTGGTGATAAATATTATACTTCTAACATTCCATGCTATAACAAATATTATGCAATTTGTGGTAATTTTCTTTGTGTGCGTTTTTATGATGGGGGTGAATGTATTTGGCGAATTTTAAGGACTTAAATGTTTTAATTGTGACGGGCTCACCAACAGTGACAAAGCAGAATGTGCTGCAAACCCAATCATGAAATATTCGACAACTTGTGCAGGTATATTATACAAGTCAACAAGTATTAACAATTAAACAGACTTGCCAAAGTATATATCAAATGGATGATTAAAATTATTAGAGATCGAATATTTCCGGATGGCAGATGCGTGTTACATGATAATCAATATTATTGCGGGTGCAAAACTGACAATTGTAATGATGAAGATAGTCCGACGATAACGAAGAAACCCACCAAACCAAAACCACCAACTATTGTAACCGGCCCTGACCCCCCTGACCCTATAAACCCTCCAGACCCAGCTACTGAAAGTTAGTCTCTACTTTTGAATTTCTTAATAGGACCATAGAGTTAAGAATATTATTATTGCATTTTGCAATAGGTATACTTCCTGTACTTTGTTGCAAGTATTATTCCTCATTCAAGGGCGTACCAGGATTTCTATTTGGTGGGGGCACACAATAAATTTAATGCAATAGAGTCTCATATTCGGACATGGCGCGAAAAATACAACAAATTTAGGTTAAAATAAGCCAAAAAGACACTAAATTCTGGCGAAAATTCTGGCGATTTTTAGCTAGTTTAGCTAATTTGCTATTCGATGACTTCTCTAGAATGCGAATGGAGAGCCGAATTAAAAATCCCATTAGAAGCTAAAGATATGCTCTTTCATAATATCTCTTTCATTTTTTCAAACAAAATTAATTGCAGAAGAGAAACAGAAGTCATAGAAGCTAAATATGAAGCTTCTAAGACTAGTCTTCTAAGACTTCTTATTTTAGGTCTACAGTTAACATTTTTTCGAAAAATGTAAAGAGTACATTATGAACCAGCATACTTTAGCATCAAAATAAGGGTGATTTTCAATCTGACTGACTCTCCACTCCACAGAAATCATCGAATAGCTCAGGAATTGCATCTAAATTGCACAGGTACTGAAACGTGATACCCAACGCTAAAGCCTTGAAATTCATTGTAGAAAAATGGGTTATTTTTTAAAATATTATACTGTTAAACAAAAAACTGATTTTTAATGCTGTTTTTTGTTAATTGACAGAACTGCAGTGTTATCAATGTGCTGCCTATGATGACAGTTCTACTACTGATTGCCACACTCCCACTGATGAATTTCTGAAGCCATGTCCAAGTAAGAGATTAATAACATGTATTATTGTTGATAAAATATTAGAATTAGGCCACGCAGTGTACATTAATATTTATTTTCTACTGCATGTGTTTAAATAATAACAGTACATCCACTTCTTTAAGCAAATTATAAATGTGGCCTGGATAATTAATTGTTTCTAGATAAAGCGGAGTCTAATGGAATTTCCCATTACTGTACAACTGAAGTTTATGAAAACCTAGTACGTCGTAGATGCGAATCTAATTTACCAAGAAAAAAATATACTGATTTGAATGGATGTAACGAATATCGGGATTTTGAATACGCAGGATTAACGAAGTATTGTGCCTGCCAAACTAACAAATGTAATAATGGAACTGCTAGTAATGTTGATAAGATTAAGGGATTATCCGTCCGAATTTTAATTCCGTTGGTATTGCTTTTAATAAAAATTGTTATATAGGTTTTAAAAATAAGCAATTGTCGTTTTATATCGAGATTTATTCCTGATATTTATTCCAGATTCATATGTATCTGCATGAGTATCTATATTTATTAATATGAATGTGTTATTGAGGCAGCATTGTCGGGTGCGGAGTGGGGCATTTAGGACCTTACTCCATGGTCTATCCTTCCTTCAGTTCCTTCCTGTGTATTCCTGCCGCAGAGTTTTTCAATGAATCCTTTCAGATTTTTACATTTAGATATCATTTAGTTATTACAATTTTATTTTTTGATTAACTTCCGACTTACAGACGGGTTCAAATTTTCAATGTCATTATGTTGTAACTTTGAAGCCGTCGGCAACTTGCAAGTCTAGTGTTGCATGATAATCCAAGCACCACCAAACTGCATCTAAATGCAATGTCAATGTCCAAGAACGTGTCTGTGAGTCACAAATAGGAGGGGCCCGAGGGGTTTGGAGAGGAATGAGTGAGAGGCGTCTTTGTACAAAGATTTTCGATTTCAAATTCGCCCAGATACAGAATGTAACTTGTACCTAGGCATCCAATTTAATATACTGCACACTTCGATTTATGTAGGTGAAAAATTGAAGCCAATTTTTTCCAACCATGTTGAACAAGAAAAAGGCATGTATATGATGACCGTCAATGAGAGCTGGGTCAGCGACTGCAGTGTCTTTGGTAAATAAAATAATTTGGTGGCATAAACTTAAATGTAAACTTTAAGTTGATAAAGTGACATGTGTTTACAGATGACAGAATGGTGGCATTTCTGTAGACAACAAATACTTCTCTATATTAAACACAACGGTCACACAGAATGTGTGTACAGTAGATTTATATAGATAAAGTATAAAGAAAGAAAAGCTGTTTAGTCGTGTGCATGTATCCACTACTAAAAATTAACTGTAGCCAAGATTAGCATTTGTATAATTTAATGAATATATCTAATCTACATGTACATGTATTCGTAAGATCATGCTCAACCCAACATCAAAAAGAGTATCAGTGTATATATCATTAAAATACCAACCCTGGTTGAACCTACATTTGAAAAATCTGTTAATGAGCACGGGTGAAGCTTAATTCTTGAACCTTCAACCTTATTTCTAAACAGTTTGTCTTAAGTACACTTGCTGATAGCCTTTCTTCGCATTTGATAAGCTTTTCTTCCTCTTCTCAATCTCAGCATTTATAGAAATACGCACAGACTCAATTCAGACTGAACTATATATAGTTCAGTCTGTACTAATCTGTCGACAAACGACAACTAATAATATACGCACGGACCACGGACCTTTACAGAATTCCATTTTCTCAATCATATTATTAGTTTAGTGTTAATAATAGTATTGTAATCTTTTAGTAGCAATAACGCTAATGTAGTTTAGTGGTGCATTATCTATAGTAGTGGTAAATGCAAGAAAATCGAAAATGAATTTTAAAATTATTTTGGAGACATTTAGTTCCTTGATTCTGTATCACTCAACTCTAATCGTGCCGATTTACGCTAAAATTCCAACATTTGATTCTCCAAATTCGAACATTCTTTCGGATGATCATCAAAGTTGGACTCATGAAATCCTAATGGAAAATGGAATGGAAATTTATTGGAACGCAAATGATCCTGAGTGGCTGATAATGGAAGTAAGTGCTCCCA
>JABASD010005426.1:0-12452 GCA_019776165.1 Pogonognathellus flavescens | reverse complement strand
ATATGGCGATTTAAAAGTATTTTGATAGTATTTTGAGTATTTTGTCAACGTATTTGGTCCAGCTCTCTGAACAGGCAATTTTCCGATACATTTTTAATCCGTTTTGCGATGGTTTATTTATAAATAACAGCAATAATTATAAGTATACTTAGCTAAACACGATCGCTTAACTTGGATGATCTATTGAAATAACATAATAATTTAATGCCTAAACATTTTATAAAAACTAAACATCGTATTGTGTGTTTCAGATTTAAAAAAATAGTTTCTTACTGGAAAATATACCTTTTGCACACATGAGGGCACATGCATAAGTGAAGAAAATATTTTATAAAAAGGTGCACCTATCTAAAAAGAAAATCTCTTGGTGAGAATTTTTAGTATATCTGAATATATTTTACCCAAATGTAAAAGTGATGCGAATCGTACTTGAAATACCAAATCAACCTTGGAAAATGGACGTGGTTGAGGTGGTTGTGATTGCTGAAGTAACATTTTGAATGATAGATGAAGATTAAATTGTTATCACTGTCATTTTCATAGGTTCGACTTGTCTGCCAATGCGTCTGGTCAAATCGGGACGAACACGGACAGAAAAATGATTTGATGGGAGTACACGGGTTTTCGTAGACATCAATTAAGCATAAGAGGCAAAGCTTGTATGTCTCTTCATTCTTTATTCATGTGATCATCAACGAAAGTCATTTTCCCGTTTAAACTTTCTCCACTGACGGAATTGTAACTGGCAATGTCATTGTGAACATTACATACTTATACAATATACAATATACAATAATATATTATACAACTACAACTCGTATGGCATATTTGGGAAGTGTGTATGTATAGTTGCCTGTAGGTCTACACTGCACAATCATGACAGCATCGCATTATCGGGGCGAGGTTTATATGAAAGTTGCATGAAGCTGAAGGTGATACATTTATGTGACAGTCCTGACACAAAAAGAGACCAACGTATTTATACCTACCTTGTTTGTGTCAACCATTGTAAGCGTTAGAAAGCTTTTCTCTGTGTAGACAATATCACACAAACTAAAAATCAATCATAAGGCATGTTTTCTCAAATATGCACTTGTATTATTCAAACTCCTCTCAAACCTGTCGACTCAGTAAGTGACTGCATTTATAGTGCAATGTTAGCAACTGATCCAAATTGACAAGAGCAATTTTATCATGTATGGAAAATAAACATTTTTTATGACTTTTTTAATACCTAACTAACCTAACTGACCGTGTTTTCTTTTAACGACTGTTTTGTACATGACTATTTATCGAACACTGCAAATTATTTATCCTTTGCATTCGTCGGAATTAAACGTGCTTCATATTTAAGACATATTTTTACGTACACTATTTTTGAAGACATCGTGTTGCATTTCTACTACTTCTATTTGCTTCCGTTAATTGCGACCTTCATTTTTCCTGACGAGTAATTGAACATTTACTCGTTTGATGAAAAATATTACTATGGCACATATACATGTATCCCACCTACATCAATGATATTAGAATTCTGTATTTGTATAGATAAAGATTCAATCGAGTTACAAATATTCAATATTATGTTCTTGTAATTTCTGTACTTATTTCATGCATCTTTAACCATATTTATTTACTATTTTTGTCTCTTAGTATTTACTACTGCAATTTTGTGTTTTCATGAATGTTAAAATTTCATACAACAGATAGATATGTTTTTCCAACTTTCTTAATTGAATTTTCAGCTTCAATGACGTTTTATTACGTGCTGCACTATAAAGACAATCGCTTTGCACTTAAATTGTCAAAGTTGCAGTGTCAATATTTAAAGTGAACATGCATGCACCCAAATTCATTTAGAATGCACAGGTATCTCACATGTGGAATTAAATGCATTAATGAGAGACATGAAACAGTTTCACGTCTATTAGACAGATAATGAAGACTGGTTTACTAAATTCAGTTTGACTGGACAAAAGGAACCAGTTGCCATTCAAAAATACTCCAGCCATAAATAAGCAAATGACTATTTTGACGTATTAAACTCATGTCAAAAATAATCTGCGTACAATACAGCACTTCAACCGGACATAAAAGCGCATGTAAATGTTATCCCCTCTTATGGAAATCACAATATTGACAAAGATTGTACAGCTAAATGCTTTATCATGTATAGGAAGATTATTCCTAGACTGCATTCATTTCTCAACTTCATGTAACTTGAATTTTTTCAACACAAATAAAAACGAGAGCTCAAAAATGAACAGGTATACTTACTACATAGGGCTATATAAACACACGTCATATAATTATATGGGCATATTCCTTTACAAAGCTGTGTAAGTGTATTATTGGGTTGTACAAATATATTTAAGCATTTCTTTTGGGAGTAGTGTAGGAGAAAATGTACTGTACAAGGTAGCCTATCTTTTTACAAGGTGTTTACATGATGTCTTTCAATTTCTGATCAGCTTTCTTTGCTACGGTGGTGGTTGGTGGACACACGGCAATGTAAAGTGTATAGGACAAAAGGGATAAAGCGGCAGACGAACATTTTGTAGTTGGACATTTGAATATGAATAATACAAAGCACCTAACGACACAACATTATTTACTGATTGCTCATTCATCGTCTTTTCAGCTGGATTTCCTTTCAGAACTTGGCTGCAAATGCCCTTCTGTGTTCTATTACCCTCCTGCGACAAGAATGCATATTCTCTACTGCGTCGACACACATTCACATACAAATTCACCAGAGCTTGAACTATTTACAAGTCTAATACCACTCTGTGTAGCCCTAATGGATCCATTTCTCTCTGTTGCACAGGTATAGTCGCATTTGTAGTATTACTGAATCAGTGATAAGGTCATTGACAAATCTAAGGTAATACCTGTCATAGTATGCCTGGTCTTATATGATCCTCTCCCACCTTGTCTCTCTTTGCTCATATAGTATTTCTAAAGCTTCCATATATAATATTAATACCAAAAAATATTCCATGAAGATAATTTCAAAATTCTAAGTACGTTCCATTCTCTTATTCATTACGAAGTGTCTGCCGCGAGCCATATTAAGCATATGTATACTTTTGTACCTCTATGAAATTGTATATACGTCTAAAAAATGTTTTTATGTGCCTGTAAATTATTTGAATTTTTATACGGGGGTCAGAATTTTTCTTATATATTTCTTATTGAAGATATTCAGCATTTATAAGCTTTGCGATTACATTAGGGTTTTTTAGGGTGCGTTTATTTGACAATTGTTAATAAGAACAAATGTGTCCCATGGCATGATTACAAAATATACAGAGACTCTTATTCCTTGAGGGACAGACAAATAATCCTAATCTACAGCACGAAGGCAAATGATGCATAACACACAGCTCAGTACCCACAGATCCCTTCTAATGGTCCACCAGGGTCTTTTGTCCTGTGCAGTACTTCGTCTCTTATGAACATTTTTCAGCCAGGGGCAACTTCAAAAGTATTTAACACTTGGGTGAACATTATCTTCCCATTTGTACCTAATGTCGCACTTTTAACTGTCTCCCGTAATATTTTCTCCCTCGTATGGCAATAACAATGAAAATGTGTTATGACTCTGTGTCTGTTAAAGCCAAAGTCGTCGTCTCACATTTTAGAGTTGACCTGCTGTACTCAATGCACATCAGATCACTTAGAAATCGATGCAAAGCGGCGAAAAGCCAGAGTATTTTACTTGAAAAGAATTCAATAATGAAGAAATTGTGTGCTCTACGCCTTTAGAGTGCATTCAAAGTGCTCAAAGCTGTTTTGTTGTGTAAAATGGATGAAAGGTTAACAAAAGATGTTCTGCCGATCTATTCTGGTTTTCTTTGGTCACAATTTGAGGTGTGAATTTTAAAATGAGCAAGCAACTTGAACTGCAGATACTCTATCTAATGCAAAATAATCACTTCGTGTAAAATAATCATTATTATTCAAAAGCGTTATCTATATTATTATTTTATTATACTTAGGTAATACTGTTATGCATTAGCTACTCATACTAATAAGCAACATCACGTATACATTAGGGGGAGAAAAACTGAAAGAAACCTGAAGAAATTACGGGTAACAGGGATTTTTGTATTGTGAGTATTTTTAGCAACTGACTATATGATATGCCATCATTTTTAGGTTGACCAAAAAGAATTCAAGCCTACAGTGTAATTTAGGACAAGAAAAATGTAAAACATTTCCCAAAAAGTTGAATTGGTGATATTGTGTGTGTTAAAAGGTTATTGGGTTTGATAAAAGGTTATGTGATATGGAAACATGTCGTGTGGCAGACTGGAAGACTCCTTGTAGCATAGAAAGCGCAAACAAAGTTGGAGAATAAGTGAAAAAGGGCTTGAACAAGACAAGCCCTCTTAAACTGAACACAGAGTTTGAAAAGACATTGAAAACTGAATGAATTGAAGAGAATGGCATGTGTAAGGCAAACTTTGAATGAATGAGACGGAGAATGGACATTCAAAACGATTCCTATTTTCTATGGTGTTGTAAATAATATTCCTTTACATTTGTCCTTACCTTTACCTTAAGCTCTGAATGAACAAAGCTCAAACCCAATTGCATTATTGAATGACAATAGAACGCAGTTCAACTGCAAATATCACATTTCCTGTCTGTGCTATTTATAATGTTGACTCAGCTATTAAGTTTCCTTCTAAAACGTAACGAAGTACACAAGCTTTATGAGATACGTTCCATACATTAAGTATGTAAGATGTTACTGTATTATTATTACTATATTGCTACGCAATGTGTTGAAATGTATAGTGAGGGTGATGAATGATGATATTTGTACATATAGAGAGCATTTTTATTGCTTACCGAAAAAGTAAAATATTTATTGTATTCTTCTTCCTTCTGTAACTGCAATATTTTAAATATTCGGTACATATAAATACAGAATATAGGTATTAAACTTTTTATTCTTTTAACTCTAAACTTAACTCTATAAAATGTATCTCTCAGTTGTAATGTAAGTAATAAACAAAATTCTATGCTTGGCTGTATTTTCTGATTTTCCGAATACAATTCAAGGTATTTAATACGACAGTGGTCTCACAGAAACACAGTTCAAGTAAAAGTGTGATCTATGTGTATTTGTATTTAGTCCAAAATATTTCTGTCAAAGAAAATACAAAACGACTTCATCAATCCATACCATTTAGATAACTAAAAGTAAAAGGTTAAAATTTTTGTTTATTGAATTAAATACCTACTAGTATAGGTATTTTATTCATGTCATTTCAAATTAATTGAGTGTAGGATGAAACGTTCTTTCACATAAAGCATTTATTTGTGAAAGTGACTATAATCTAGGCACCCATCATATAGAGAGGCAGGTCGAGATAGAAAACATTGAGACGGCACTATAATATTTGTGTATTAACAGGAAAGCTTTATTCAAGATAACCACTACTTGCGGAAAATAAACTGTTTTCACAGTTTTGTATACTTAATTACTTAAGATTAGTATTTACACTTTACATTACACTATACACTGCTATGGTAGTCTTTTTGTATGTAGGTTTTTGTTCTCATAATACTGCTAATGTATTGCATTTTAATTTTCGTACGTGTATAAAATCGTGGTGAGGTTTTAGGTTAGTGTGTTGTGTCCTTAGAGAATTTCCAAAGATTTGAAAATGAATATTCACTAGAGACACAGATATTTAGTAGCAGCTCGTATTTTAGCAAGTAAAACTTAAGTTGCTAAGATTTCCCTTGTACGTAGGCAACAGTTGCCTTAAATCAAAGTTTTTGGTGTAAGTTTATCTTTGTGCGTTTTTAGATTGTTGGAAAGGGAGGGAGCAGTGATTTGGGTGAGAAGAGGCTGAGCCATCACTTTTATGGGATAATCAATCTCTTTTAAATGAGGTTAAGTTACAGCCGACATTTCCTTTTTCATACACAGAGCTTCGCAAAATGAATATATTTCCCAGCACAACTTTGAGAAAGTGGAAGGTAGTTTGTTAGTGAAATGTTGCCTGCGTGTTATGCAATTCTCCACTCACAATTCCTCCAACGCAGGTAGATTCCCAGTTCCCGGGTAAAGTACAACCCTTTACTTCACTCCGACCTGACAGCAGCAATGTATTTGTAAAGCACACAGCCAGGCCCAGTAGGTACCTTTTATATAACTATATATGTTATTATATAGGTAAGTCTATTTCCTATATAGGAGGCTGTACAATTACTACTTGGTTTTATAGAAGCTCGTGTCGTACATAAGTTGCTCGTTTGGTTGTTCTGTAATTTATTTCTCTTTCATGTTCTGTATAACGAGAACAAGTGAGTTCATTGCGTGGTATGATAAATGAATCGCCACTTTTAAATACTTTTCACCTCAGATTCCTCAAGTTTTACATTTCATCCAACTCCACACACAACCAGAACTCCTGGGTCTCTTTAATTCCTTTACACAACTTGTGCTTTCACATGTTCTTACTTACTCCACAAGCACCAGCACTTAGTTTTAGTACACAATTTTTTGAATTTACAAGTATAATGCCTCAGGCTATAGTCAAATCGTTTGTTGTTACCTTTTTACCTTTAGCCTTGGTTGCTTTTACGTATAACAAGTGTCCCAAATGTACTTTACAGTAGCTCATGATTTATTTCAACATACTTTAGTCGTTAGTTACGAAATCACGTTAGCTTTGATAAAAGGTAATTACTTTTTTATTTGTTTTCAGGTTAATCAAATAAAAAAGTTTTCGGGAAATTTGTAGAGATTACAGCAAACTGCAATTTCCCTGAGTGAGTTAATGGAACTTTCCTGCTTCAGGGTATTAAAAAGTGTCCAGAGTGTGTGGGCGGTCTTTATTATTAGGAAATGTGTAAGTATGGTATAAGTACGCAATAATTTGCATACGAGAAACCAAGCGAGGGATTCTGGCGGACTGCATGGAGAATTATGATTATTGAATGCGTGACTATGCGATTAAATTACTACGTAGAAGTAAAGACTCTTAATTAGTATACTGTAAACACATTAGTCAGTAAATAATTATATGATTAGATATATTATCTCTGATTACGTACTTTGTCTTAAAGCACGCACATAAAGGATTCCACAGGCGCATGCTATATCAAATCTATGGAAATATTTCATGCTCTCCACTTCCTTTCTACTCATTAGACATCTAATTATAATCACAATGTGCATTTATGATTTACAATGCCACAGTTTCAAATATCTAACCTTAAAAGGAAAGTGGAGCGATTTTAGTAGCAGTATATTATACCTACATATATGTCTTTACTATTTTGTATAACAAATGTATTTATGTGTGCTACTAGGTTGAGTCATTGTTATGAAAAGCTTCTTGGTCTTTATTGTACGTAAGTACAGCATGAAATGACTGTAAGATCTTTTTTTAAACAGTTTGGCCTTACTTTAACTGGTCGTTTCGTTGAAGAATTGATTTCTTCAGTGCAAGTAAATTTTGTACCTGACTAGAATTTTATCTGGATGTTTAATCCGATTCCCCACCCACTGTTCCTGGGATTGCTTGGTGTGAATTTATATTTGTATCGTGATTTCTGTACGAGGCGAGTCATAAAAATACAAGTGTCGATTTAAACTGATGTTTACTATATATATAGCATTTTAAACTTTACAGTGCTACTAACTAGAGGTAGGTATTGTAATCCTATTCCAGGACAGGATGAATTGTTGTATGTATAGGAATGTATATTTTATTTGTATTGATTGATACTACTGTTGAGAAATGTACCTTGGGTTGGTTGAGTGACTGTAAGGAGTGTAAGTGTAAACGGAGTGGTTATTTATTCAGTACTGAGAAATTTACAAGTGTGTGCATTAGTAATTCAGTCACAGAGACAGATTCTCTGGTGGAAGACGCTAAAAATATTTTGAATTGTTAGAAAACGAGAAATATTCATTTAAAATGAAGATGAAAAAACTTACCAGTATATATCTGTAGGGAAAGGGACAGTTTAGAGTGGAAATGTGTGTCTAGGTCTGAAATGTTGATGTAGATATATGCAAGAGAGATACGCACAAACATGCATTGAATTCTCAGCGTGAAATAAAGCAGCAAGTAATGAATAAATCAAATCCTCTCTGCTGCACAGTCCTTGATGTTCTCGGTGAGCAGACGATAGATCAAAAAAGTTTTTTACTATCCTACGCAACACTTACTCCGACTTCGTCCCTAAAAATGCATAGGAAAACTTTTTACAAATGTCATTTGCATTGAATAAACTGAAATAATAATATTTTCATTTCGCCATTTCAAATTCAAACTGCATTCTCAATCTGACTCCCTAACTAGTATACCTACACTTAGACTCCTATACCCTTCCATCCATTCTACTACTACAAACGTTGTGAAAAATTATTTCTATTTGTCATGCAAATTCCTGGTCCAGCATTTAAATTTATAGTTGCCAGAGTTCGTTGTTTTGTTTTTACACCTGTGCTCACCAAAGAACAGGTTAGAGTACCATAGCATGTATAACAATCAACTTAAATGTAAAATTGCGACATGTACTAAAAAACAACATTTACACAATGTTGTACTACACATGGAAAAGTAATAATAGTAAACGAAACTTGAAACGTAACTTAAACATCCAACACATTGTAATTTTATATAGAGAAGGAGCTATATTGCTTCGTCTTTAAAACCATCATCAATCTTACATTATAATTTTTATCGCATTACCCTTGCAATCGCTAAATAGTTTTAAAGTGCGAGTCAAGACATTATAATATATTTCATTTTGACAGTAAATTCCTTACCGTAATGCAAAAGGCAATCGTGAAACTATTACACAAACTATACTGGATTTACTTAGACTTGGACTTACCATCTGCAAATCATTCTTTATAAAAATTGTTAATATTTTATAGAAATAAAGATCTACTAGTGAAGTTATACATCTTCATGAAAAACACGAACTCAGGTCATTGTAGATAATAAAGTCATTGTTTAGATCCCTACTACCCTTGTATATCATTGTCACTGTTTAGCAGATGCCTGCGAGGAATTTGAATGAAATGGATCCACAATCCTTTCTGTGGTATAAATGCAGTACCTATAGCTTTTATATACACCACAATGCAAGTAAGTGCATATAGTTGAACCCGAAGCCATAAAAAGCAAACAATTTAATCAATGCATCTCTCAAGTCCATTGTCTGTGCAACTGCATCGAAACGAACGCGATAAAACATGCGTCTCTTTCTCTAAACTGGTACTTACACTTGCACAATAGAAAATACAAAGCCTATACCGTATAAGTTTATCTTTTAAATTGCTTATAAACTAGTATTAACTGTATATATACAATATACACATTGTGAAAGTAATTTACATGCTATATTCACGGCAGTAATTGTTGATAAGTAGTTTCTGCTTGTATATATTAGGTTACAGTTTAGAATTGTATTTTGATTTGTTTCAGTTAATAAAAATGCGTCAGATTTATTACTGCAGAGGTAGGAATAGTTAATTTGTAGTAAGTAGCATCTGTATAGATTTAATACTCACTTTATTACGCGTTCTCGGCAGTTTCTGGCTGGATTTGTGTTTGCGTTGAATTACTTATTAAGCAAAAGGATTAAATCTAAATGAGATTCTGAAGAGCACAAAGGAACTGGAAGTCATTGCAATTTATTAATGCATCTTTGATTGCAATCTCAAGCTCATCTTTACAAAATCAACATTCGATCAGCCACAGACAAAAAGATCACGATTTTTTAAACGAGACAAATAATACACACTTTTCCTTTTTTCTTTTTACCTTTGTGTGTAAAGATATACGCATACCTTATAACTTATATAGGTATACCTACATCTATGTACATTATAAATTATTATTTTATTTTGTATATGAATCTTAATATAATTCATATAGAAATTATATCTTTTATTGTGAGTGATAGAGGAAAGGAGATGTATATAAGACTGATCAAATTGAATGGGTATAAATGTTATAAGTAATTGAGAATAAAGCATTGTGTAGTTAGAGAAGTATTGTCGAGTGTATTCTTCTTGGTTGCGATGTCTGGCTTTGTTCTTCAGAGAAGATGCTCAAGAGAATCTTTTTCTCCAAGCAAATAGCCTCATCATCACAAACAAAGGGAATAAAAACGGTCGTCACACAATGCATCTTTTAATCTGCATTCGATTCATTCACTCGCAGGAGCATTGTGTTCTTGTAGTTTTATGATTTGATATGTTAACTCAATGCTCACATTACTTTTATAACCGAAATCTTCATTGTGAATGTTGAATTACAACTATAGCTGATAGTCTGTCTATATGATATAGTGCTATATAAGACACAGCTTAAAGATGTATTTTTATAGTGACAGGTAAGCACACAGTTGCGGTTAGCATTTAAGATCAGTAGGTCTCTCACGCAGAGAGTAAAATGTAAGTCAGTAAATATTTGAAGGTGGAAAAAACGATGTAAGGCAATATTTAATCCTGATAACGAGTTGTAATGAAAAGAGTTCGTTTCCAATGACCAAAATTTATTAAGATCGTGCAGAGGTGTGCCTATTATTCCACTTCTTCCTTCGTGCACCACCACCTGCACAAATAAAATCCAGATCACAACTCAAGCAGCTCCAGCCAAATAAAAAATACACATCATCATGCCTTGCTCATATTATAATTCATTCGCATAGCAATGCACGCAATCTTTTTTCTTCTCTTTGTGAATTCTACCAACACAATTATCACTTTGTTTTCAATCTCTAAATGCTTTTTTTGCTAGGAGTCTCTGTTTTATATCCAAACAAGCAGGTTTCACATAACTACACATTGATTTTGATTTTTAACTTCCAGCTTTAAACACTGCATCTTTAAAAAACGATAATTCATACCACTTTATCTACCTGCAAGTTCAAACTTTAGATAATCACTAATATTATTTACAAGTGAACAAATGCACGACGTAAACTTTACAAGAAAACTCAATTTGATTTTAGC
Source organism: Pogonognathellus flavescens (assembly GCA_019776165.1). NCBI lineage: Eukaryota > Metazoa > Arthropoda > Collembola > Entomobryomorpha > Tomoceridae > Pogonognathellus > Pogonognathellus flavescens. Next base: position 1,447 of record JABASD010005426.1, on the reverse strand, counting down.
AGAAATCCTGTTTAATATTTTGGAGAAACGGATGTGCGTTCATTAAAGGTGTCTGTGACATAATATGTTACCAACGTCAGTCATGATGCCCCACTACCTCATCAAATCAGACAAGACACAATTTAAGCTACACAAAACGATGCATACATATATACCTTATCTACATCACACTGTTTTTATTCCTTGTTCCTTGTAGTAAAGTATAAGAAATTTGTTCCCCCCTCTTTCTTTTATTATTTCATTGCGGTTACATCACATTACATGACTGCAGTCACATCACAATCCATTTCCCTCTTCTGCTACTTCTTGTACCTTTCCTATTACCCTAACAGTTCATAGGTCATTTATTACATTACTTACACTCGTCAACTCTCTTACTACGCTCCTACAACTTTTTCCACTCATTTATTTATAATCTGTGTACATACAAGGGGGATGGGGATGAGACACGACACAAACAACGACAACCTTCGATTTCAGGTTTTATGTACAATTTGTTTGTACAGACTAGACTTATTTTTTATTTATATAAGCTAAATCTAGAGTGATGCATGATTAACCTTAAATGTGATTCTTGTATACCTTGCACTTATTAGTAGCACATAGTGAATTACAGCTTATAAGTGTATATACACAGATGGGTTATCGTGTAAATGCCACGTGCGTGTATGAAATATAAAATGAAATACCTAATATTGTCGTTCCTTATTATTATGTATATTATATCCTTCTTTGTAAAATATTATGTAAATCCTTGTTTAATCATTCTCCAAGTAGCATTTCATATAATATTTGAAAAAGCACGCAGTCAGTCCTATACACAATCCAAAAGTATTATATACCTATAAGTTGATTATATATTGACAGTTTTATATATATATATTTATATAAGGGGATGATGGCGATGAAGGTGATGAAGGTGACATTGGCACTGTCACAAAGAAGCAGCAGGTAAAAGTATATTTAATTATATTTAAATATATAAATTCGGACCACTCAATCCTTTTTTTTAGTCTTTATGACTACGGCGTTCGTAAATGTCGTCGTTAAATCGAAGAAAGGATTGCTCACAAATACCTACTAATTAAATCCGTTCTTTGTAAGAAATTACAAAGAACACTCCAAACACCACTCCCAAAAATCCACCCAACTCACACAAAAACTCCGCTTCTTCACCGGAAGTCACACCGTGTCAACTCTCTGTTGACCCTACACAATGTCCACACTATCCCACAACTTCTCCAAAAACCTCTGTTGCAAAACTATTGCAACTACCCCCAAAATTCCCCAAAAAGAAAATGCTCCACAAAGCCAAAAGTCCACACCAACAAAAACACAAGTCCCTCACTCCACAAAAGTCCAGCGCTAATTAAATGGCTAAGGCTTTTTCCTATGGAAAAAGCCTTAGTCAACTCACAAAGCAAGGCAAACTGGGAAATTGTCCCGT
>JABASD010005425.1:0-12452 GCA_019776165.1 Pogonognathellus flavescens | reverse complement strand
CCCCCCCCCCCCCCCATAAAATTCCGAAAAACGGGTTATAGTTCACATAAAAAATCATCTTTTTTCCAAGGATCAATTTTTTGACTCTGACAAAAATCCATTCTAAGCCCCTCCCATTTTAAATCCTAGATACGCCCTTGTGTATGATTGTTATTGCAAATTGTGATAATACAATAATGTATAAGGTGACCTACAACAACCATGAAAAATATGATTCTTCTTACCGTGTAGTAGCTCCTATATAGGTACACGGTACAATAATGTGTCTCCAATTACAACTGGTGATACAAGTACGTGTACTAATCCCTACTACTACACAAGTTCGTGTTGTATAAAGCTACTAACTTACAACTAGATGAGTAAGCAAAATATTCTTCATGCAAATATCAACATAACATTAGCACTTTTATCTTCGTGCGAAAGTAAAGCATTAAATTATTATAGTAGAGATAGTAATAATAACCAGATCACAGATCAGGTTGGTCTGACTTTGAAAAAATAATAAGCTATCAATATATACAATGTACAATATGCATAAAGCATAAGTATTGTATTGGTTCAAGTATTTGTACGTAATAACCTCAAGGTTTCATTTAGCGTTTCTAAACGGGTGCAGTTTGCAATTACTTTTTTAATGTTGTCGCTGTGTACATATAAATACTAATGAAGGCTTTATTGTGTGTTCGCAAGTAATAACTCATTTGTATAAAGGACATAAATAAAACGAGAATCTTTATATACTATATAAGCCTTAGTAGTAGTGTAAGAGTTTGTAAGATGATAAGTGCAGGAGATATATAGGCACACAGAAACAAAGTTTTATTGGCAGAATGATTTTTTAGAAGTTAATTATTCTGATTGTGACGATTGAATTAAAACTTGAAAAAATCTGTGGAATATTTACGAGCAAAGACGTATTTGATTTCGTTGGGACAATAAATAAATGTTTTTGTGGCTATAGGAGAGGTATAGAGAATGTAAATGTGAAATGTCACAAGTTTTGAGTAGTAGTACAAGTTAGTTACACTACTGACCAAGTAAGTGGAGTCATTCTCATTTAAAGTCAATAGGCGTTCCTTTTATTGACGGGGAATGACAAAACGTACGTACACTCTGCCCTAATAAGGAGACAATAATAGTTCTGCCATTTCAACACAATACAATATATATACTCGCCTCACCATCTTCTGTAGAGATTCTCCATTAAGCTCTACTTATTTACTCTCATTGCTTTAGTTTCTGTATGTACACGCATAGGCATAGGCTTTTCAATTTATACACGCTGTATACATGCAAATATCCAAAAACAGGGCTACACGCGCTTTCCTTTATCTCCTGTTCCCAAATCTATCAAAACCTACTTATTGTATTATTCTTCCTTATATAATTTAATATTCACCTATAGGCACTGTTATAATATTATGTATATATTAATGTTATATAGTATATAGTGATAAAAACTTGTGTAACAATCATAAATAACGAAGTTGTTCTCATTTTTATTAATAAACACGCGAGGCTCTCCGGTGTTTGTACAACCATGAGCAAATTATTTAGACTGATTCTTAATACTTCTTGTTATAGTTGAGGAAAAATTCGTTTTTTACGTGTAGAAATACAAGTACCGCGTGTAAATGCCAGAGTGTAACCAAATAAGATGGATTTTTAATGAGAATCTCAATTTATTTTTATTTACATAGTAATATGTACAGTATATTTATTTGTATATGTACATAAGTGTCTAAAGCACTTAGCGCTTTATCTGGGTTGTGGTGAAAAAATGTGTATTTTGTCACACCTGTTTCTATTTTTACGTGCATCCTTAATGAAATGCTAACAGTAAGTTTCATTATTCTTCCTCCTCAACTAACTAAAGTAATCAAAATGCCCACATGCACGTGTACGTTATATACAATACACACAGAGAGTCGCAAATACACTTATCTAGTTTATAGGCACCTAAATTACATATTAGTATTATTATTTACTTGTTAAAGCATATTTATGTATATTGTGTCTGTGTGTTCATTTCATTTCATCATTGTTTTATTATTGTACCTATACATATAAGTACTGCAGAAGAAGTGTTTCTTATTATGACGGTGTTTGTATGTGTAAAGACAATGCGGTTGGGTATTTCTTTCCTTAGGATTGCCATAAGAAGTATTCCGTTGTGTTTTTAGTTTATATAGAAAGAAGCAGAGAGGAGAATACATATACTAGTAAAGGCTATTGTTAGTTGCCGAGAGTGAATACAAAGACCAGTCCTTTTTAAGGCATTAGTAAAATGATAAAGAATGGGCAGTACTACTTACTTTGCGGTGAGTCATTCTGTTTTGTTTTGGTGGCTTAGCGATTTCTTCGTGTACAGATTATTTATACTAGAGGGGAAAATCTACGAAGCACTTTACTAAGTCTGTCTCAAGTTTATGAGTTGCAGTATACAGTGTTTGTGTATTGGCCAGCTTAGTATTATTATTTAAGTCCAATTTACAATTTGACGAACGTGATTGTAGATTTAGCTGTGTGTGTATCATATACAGCTTTCCCAGACAATTTCTCCTTGTCTGGCCAAGTAAATGCTAAATAAACAATAAAATTGCACAGTTTTCTGTGTATTGTGTTTGTTTCCGTTTGGGGTGCCAACTATTTACTATATGGCTGTCTCACTCTGTCTCTCTGGGTATCCTTCTCACTTAATGTCAATATATTTCAATCAATGTCACATCTATAATGCTATCAATTTGACGAAGAATAATAATTGCATGTGCCACAACAGTAGGTTTTTCTATGTTAATGTTTTTGTGTTTGTATTTTGTGTACGATACAAAGTTCAGAAAAACAGGAAGCAGGCAGTAATAGGAATGCAATTTATGTAAGAGAAATATAAACCGATGTATGTAAAAGTACGTATAGTATACACATAAAAGTAATCACTAATGAGGAATCATAAGCTGCACTGTTGTAAATTGTTGCTTGTAAATAGTTTGGTGGTTGTTGGAAGTACAAGTAGCACAATAATGCAAATAATAATGATAATATTCGATTATATATTATTATTTTGCAGTATATAGAAGCATTATATTATAGGATTTGGTTTTCTGCGGTTATATGTTCATTCTTCTCTGCTAGGAGTTTTATATAAGAGCTCTACGGTATTTCTCGATGATTTTGCGGTGTGTCAAATTAAAACAAATATTGTTATCGTCCCAACTCAGTTTGCAGGCACTTCACGGAAAAATGTTATAAGGAAATACACACTTTATTACTTTTGTTGGTATTTGTCCAATAAGGATTCAATATTGAATATTACACATAGACTGAAGTATAGTAAACACACTTGGTCAGTTTACGGACTTACACTTGTCAGTTTTTTCCTCGTTTACTTTAGTCACCAAGTTCAATCCAGGTAGAATGGAATTCCCCGTGTGGATTTTATGCCTATTTGCTTGTTATCTCAGAATTGTAGAGGAATGGACCGCAGTATTTTGATCTTTGACGTTTGGTCAACCAAAAACGAACATATAAAAAGATGCACTGATATTTTTGTCAATGAAATCACATTCTGAAGTAAACTGAGAATATTTTTGCTTTTTTCAATCCTGACGCAGGCTTTTGATTTTGTGTTAAATCAAATGAAATTGAATATAAATTGTATAGGCAGATAAATTAGTTGCAGATTCTTTAAAGTAATGTTGTGGTAATTATTTTACGGGAGAGTCGTGTTGTATTATTTTGTTGAGATATCTCGGCTCATCTTGAGTGTTGCGTTGTCTCGTTCACGAATTCCAAGAATTTCCAAATATCTCAAAGAAAATCTTCCTCTCTCTTCTATCAGTAATATTTTGCCTCTCTCTCTCTCCTTTGCACTTTATTATGATCTAGACGAAACAAGTGAATTACTGAAAGGTCTACTTTGAAATATTGCTTGTACTGCAATTGAATTGAAGAGAAACACACAAGATTTGGGTTCCCTTTTGAAAACAAACAATGTTTGTCCCTTTACTACAGGTTTACTATATACGAAATATGTTTACAACGAGTAAACATGGCCCGTCAGTCATTTCCTTGGAAGAGTTCAGGGAAAATGTTGACTACAGATTGAAAGACATGCCAAAAGTCTGAAGAAGAAGAAGAGTTTATTGCAACGTTTAAGAGAAATAAAGTTCACTTGCATGCACTTTAGGTAAAGCAGCAGTGCGTAGATGGAATCAATGTTTTTTCTTGATTCTTTTAGCATTAATTTCTTTTTCTTATCGTTCCAAGGTAATTTCTGCATTAAAGTTTAATAATTCTAGTGCAGAATTCCATTGTATGATTTTATTATTACAGCAAGAGCAATGAAAGATTTCTGCACTCACACCGCACCACACAAACCACACAGCATGTTCCTTTTCGTAGACACAAACAGCACAGATGCAAAAACACAAAGTCTTAAGGTCTTATTACAATCCTAAGGTGTGCAGAAATCACCACAAATGTTTAAATGCAACAATATACCCCTACTATCTGTACATATCTCTCTATAAGGTATATCTCTCTCTCTACTATATAAAATAATGCCGATTTGAATATGAGAACTCGAGAAAATGTTGGAATTCTTTTCGACTAAACTATTCTTGACTTCTCTCGAGTCTTATTACAAGACTCTCATCGGCGTACGACGATCTGTTCACGAATGAGTTTTAAATTTTTCTTGTGTGTGCTTTTTTATGTTGTGCATTATTATTATTACCTGTTGCCTCTCTTCTAGTATATAATATACAGAGAGATACCTTTATAAAGTTCATGTCTGCCTTTCATTCCTCGACGAGTAATTGCAAATAAGCTACTGTACTCTCTGTAGTAGTATTTTACTTTTAGTGTGATAATTGCGCAGGTATGCAGAGAGAGAGACTCTTAATACCTTCTATCCTTCACCTATACTATACACATACTACACATACTACATGCCTTACGTATCTCAAAGGAAAAATATTACTATGCCTCGTTGAATTGAAATCTTGTGAGAAACGGTCCTCTTCTATTTTCTAATATATAAAGTAACTAATGTATCTGCCATACCTATATACAGAGATGCCTATATGTAAGTATAATAAATATGTACAGTACTGTTGTATTTTTATAAGTCCACATATATTACTGAGGTATTTTTATATATGTTCCCGTGTATAGCGTGCTAATATTAAGTCTATGTGTATACGAACCAGAGAGTGCATTATTTTCTACCGTGGTCCGCTCTTGTTGAAATCTGAACAGAAACTGCCCACCTACAAACTAAATGCACCCTTTACCTCAGAGTAATTCTCTTATACACAGTACATGCAGAAACAATACATAATGTAATAACCTGCACGAATGAAACATACAGGTACTCGTATATAGTAGTTACACATATAAAAATACAAAGAACAGGTACAAGAAGTACACACACAGTATCTGCTGTGTAATCTGAAGATGGTTGGTAGAATAATGTATAGCAAATTCAGTAAAGTACGTGATGCGTAAAGGATATGATGGTTATACGTCTAGAAATTGGTTGTGCTAGAGTTAAGTGTAACAAAATTGATGATTAGAGGATCTAACAGTGTATGGAGTAAAGTATAATGGACCCAACTGTAAATTGTAAATGTTTGTAAGATTCGCTTTAGTTGATTTACAATGGAAAATGAAATGCATCTTGCATTTCCAACTGATTATTACACACGAGACGTTTTTGTGTGTGTGCTGTGTACTGTGGCAGTATTTAATAATTTAACAGAGGCATTGTACACGTTACATTGTTACATTATCATCATCTCTCGCTCTCTGAAGTCTATGACTGACTGTGAGCCCAAAATTTAACTAAAGCTGTAATATCTCCATATAGAATGTACAATTGTGTGTAAACTTGAGTTATACGTATATGTCTCTATATAGAATGTTTATTTGTATGTGTATAAGATTGAGATATACGTGTAAGGTGTAATACGAGAGAGAGAGAGAGAGACGTTTTGCCGTGGAATTCATTTACATGCATTCTTGCACGTTTATATGATTGAGACTGCTATGTAACATAATGCTATCTTACTACACAGGGAGTTCTGCAACCTTTAATTAATTAATCAATTAGATCCTCGCATACTTAAATATTGTAATGAATGTTAGAAAAGTCACTGTCAAGTCTTTTGTGACCAGCTATACACTGTATTGTTGTTTGTACTTTTAAATGGGACAATTGCAGTAATAATGCCACACATAAACACAAAGGATGGAAAAACATAGGAGGAATTTCTAACAAGACCAACAGGTATGTTATTATAATGTAGTTAAGTAGGCATAGCTGTAATCTGTATTGTTTTAGTTGTATAGTAAGTAGAAGCGTGTGCTGTGCCTTGTACATTATACTTAAGTACTATACGACTACACTGTTTGTATATTGCAGTATATTATTATACGCTTAATGCTGCTGATGGATTTTAAAGTTTCACTTTTCTCAATTACATTCAATTAAGCGTAATAACCGTTTAATTATCTCTGCAGCAGCCTTTTTATCAAACCATTATTTACATTGGGCCTTCCCTATACTTATAACGTGTAAGGCTTTTCATATATAGAATTTATACCACTGTATTATTTTTTAGCAGTATTGCATAGTAATAATATTTTACTAGAGACACTTCAGGTGATGGATTGTCGCAATAAAACGCATTTACGTTTATTTTATGTATAATTTTTTGTTTGTTTAATTGAAAATTCTACACAGATGAGTTTTCCGTTTTATCTCTTCAAAATGGTTAAGAACATAGAAAAAACCTTTTTATATAAAAATCGTTAATAAATGTCATAAATATATTAATGCAAAAATCTTCTTCTTTCTATTCATCTTCTTCACCTTTCCCTCATTACAATGTTTGCATTACCACTTATAATTTTCCCATTAATAATCCGTTACTAAACACAAAGCTCTATGTGATTATCTGCATGAACATTTAATTTTGCAAATGTGTCTGATGTGTGGAAGATTTAGTAAAGTTGTTGTTAAAAGTGTTTTGCATTACCTTGTACTGCTCTATCACGATTAAGACGGATCCTTTCAATTTTTGGTGCTCGTTTTGTGCTCACTTAAGAACATTCTTATTCTCTCTACGACAAAGGTCATAAAAATTTTATTAGCTGGTTCCTCATTAATATAATATCATTGGTACTTTTGTGTCTGCGTGCATAGGTGCTTTACTAGGTACCCCGAATACCTAATAAAATATTATTGTGTTATTACTGTGTATATCTTTATATATGTGAGAGTATACGTATAATTTCGTATCTAGAATCTAATACATGATGTATTGTGTAGCAATAATAATTCTGTGGAGGAGGATATAGGATGGGATGAAATGTTTTTCTAGCAAACATTCTTCCATTGTTCAAAAGATTTAAGAAGACAGACTCGTCTTCACGATTTATGCATTCTCCTGTGTTAAATCTGCACATGTAGAAAATTCTGCAGGTTTATAATCTACCACTGCAATCTTTTATAGATGGGAACTGTGGGAAATCGTTTAGTGATTGCAGATGCACATCCTGATAAAATTAGTAAATTAACAACAGACGCATCAGAAGATATGGCAATTGAATTGTTCTGTCTATTTTGCTAACAAATCTGTATGATCCATAATTAATCATCATGGGGAACCTTTCCGAATATTATTATTATTGGAAAATTAGACTTTTATGTTAAATTCATTAACCATTAGAAAAGGAAACCTAACAAATTAATTTTCATTCTTACATTCATTCTTAGATGCATCTTTACACAACGCCACAACTTGCATATTTCATGTAGACTTCTGAAGAGATAATTATTTTAAATCTCAATTCTTCAGGCCATGAACCTTTTCATGGTCTACGCTCCATTTGGAACGCAAAGGAGTAATTTATTTATCAATCCTTCTCGATTTTCTATTGACACCAATAATATTATTATTACAATCCTGCGAGTATTACTCACACATTGCCACTTGCAAATTTGTATAAATTAGCTTTAGCAACTGTATAATGGTTGAAAGTGAGCACGAGGAGAATATAATCGCTTTAGACAAAACCCAACCGCCCAACCCATCAAGCCAAAGATAAAATCGCAGAAAATGTGTCAAAGTGCGATGAGTTGCAAAATGCATGTAGCTTATTAAATGAATATAAACGCATAAGCAGATGACACTCTCACATATAATATAATATAATATTTCCCTACAGAATTGCAGTAAATATATCTTCAAACAATACAGTAATAAAATACAACACAATGCCTATACAGTACTACTATCTGTAAATTTGCATATACATAAATATTTTGTTCACTTTCCTTATATAGGTACCTATATATACGACCTGCCTTTATATTTTAAAAGTACACCCATAATAAGCTTAACTGAACAGTTATAATTTATATAGTATAGCCTTTATAACGTAATTTTGACATGAGTATAATATGATTGTTCGTTAAAACCCAAATAAATGACATGAACGGAGATGTGAGCTTGAAATGCACGTCCGTCCCAGTCCATTAGTCAAAGAAGCTGTGTCGGTCGATGGCTTTATTGCTATGTAGTCCTCCTCTCTCGATAGAAAAAGCACAATATGATTAGGCACCATATACATGAAATATCCATTCAGGCAGAAAACGAAGCGACTTCTTTAAGTGCAAATTGTATGTACAAGTATACAAAGTGCAGACGAAGAGTAGGTTAAGTAGATTGCAAGATTAATACAGGACACAGTATTACTTACGACACATTTACTAACATCTTATACACAGAGCGATGAACATATCTCTGTGTATAATTTATATGTCTAAATTCAAATTACATTGCAATTCGAATAAAAGGAAGGATGAGCCTCCCCTTATATCAAAGCATATATAGTTATATAGATGTACATATAAGAAATATATCGTTATATAAGAAATATATAGTTATATAAGAAATATATAGTTATATAGGTACTTATTAGAAATATATAGTTGTATAGAGGTACATATAAGAAGCATTTACTTATATAGGTACATATAAGTTGTATATGAATGAAAAGTCAAGTTTCGGTTGGACTGGTATAAGTGAATGCGAGTAAGTAGTAAGTACTAGTCAAACTACATTGTGTACATGTTGACAGCCATGCAAATGACAAAATTGCCTTTAGATGAGTTCAGTTTAGCATTAAAAATTTCTTCGAGTCACATACACACTCACAATCTCTCTCCAAGCTACAAAACCCAAAGAGGGTAGTGAGAAAAGCGTGGATTTGACTTTAGTCAAGCTTGAAGCATTAAACAGTTTCTTTTTGCTCATCATTCTTCTTCTACTACTACAAGTCTTCTTCTGTATGTACATACGGCATTTGCATTTAGTTTTATATTTATATACAGCCTGTCTCTCTTTTATTTTGCCTGTATGGAATTTTTAGCATAGGATGCAGGTAAGTTGGCTTAAACTCTTTTTAGAGCGTCTCAATGGGAATAATACATGTAGAGAGACAAGAACGGTGAGCAAATTCATGTATGGTTGTTTTGCAGCAGGTAGAAATAGTGTGGAATTATTCTGCTTTGTATTTATAGACGAGAAATATAACAAAGTGCGAGGTTCGAGGTAACTCCGTTCTGCTGGAGCTCATATGTGGAACACTTACTACTTTGATACTGCATTGATTACTTCGTTGTGTTTGTGTTGTGTTGGCTCTGTAGAGGAATGCATCGAGTACTATAAGAAAAACACCTCAAATATATTTTACATCTATATGAGGTATAGGGACTTTTCGTACCTATATTAAATTCTACACGTATATTTAATATCCGTAACAGGATCTGACGAGTAAATAGAATTTTAAAGAATTGCAAGTTAATTGGCATGGCGGAGTAAGTGACACCTGAGAATTATTATGATTTTATGTGCGAGTACCTATACTTATGATGTAATAATGTCTTGTCTTGTGTTAACATGTACCTATACCATACCTACAGTCGTTCTAGGCACTGACAAGAATTTCTATTTAATTTTAACCCCAGCTTGCATTAATGTAACTTAAAAATGAGGATACTTACATTTACAAGATTTTTTTAAGATAAACTGTTTGCAAAAAGTTTAAATTTCATGGCTACAAAACGCTTTTTCTATTTCAAAGTATTCTGAGACAGTTACGGTTGTCATAAAATAATTGCATGACAGAAATCGGAAGAGAAACGATGATTCCCCTCTAATAAAGTACTATCTACATCAACTATGCCTAACAAATGTACCTAAATGGTTTTAATTTTTAATTTTCGTGAATATCTCAATGTTTAAGACACAAAAGAAATGGAGTTGACAAATTCATTAAAAATACTGGATCGACAAACTTTGTTATATGGAAACTACCCATCTACATAATAAAGCTTAAATCTTGTAATGATTATTAATTACCTGTTGTATGTAACAAAAAAGAAAAAAATTAGTACAGTAAGTAAGACATGTATTACAGTAGCACAAAAAGTTGTACTTACAAGTTACGCTTGTTAGCGAAACAAAACTAGTGCTAATAGTTAATTAAATTATAGGAGAGATCATTAATTACGAACTTAATTGCATTCTTAGTTAACTAATTATTAATATTTAATTGCACTTCAGCCAACTTTACACAATTGGCAGCTGCTATTTCATTTAACGATTAAAATCCTAAAAAATTCATTGAAATAATTAAACTACGGTATTTACCCTTCTTATTGCGTTTCATTCATTCTAGTAAAATTTATAATTTAACTAACAATTCACTAGAATTCTTTAAATCGTAATTAACTCGCAAATTGTTAGTTCATTAATTCAAAAATTCTTTAACTCTTTAATTCATTAAAAATCTTTAAATCTCCATTACATTTCACGCAATTGTAATCCCGTCTTGCATTCCTGGATTAATCGTTTCATATAGTAAAACATAAATTGCTCTACTAAAATGTAAAGAGCGACTCCCACTCTTACACATTACGCAATAATAAACAGCGCATGCAAATTCCACATTACATTACACATTGTTATGATTACTAATTCATTAGGTGGACGAGAATTCGCATGTCAAAATGAAATGTCATTCACGACACACCGAGACACTGACACTATTTAACCTCGCCTTATTTAGTGAAATGTAATTAATTATTTTTATTCCGTTCCAATAACAGAAGCCTTGTTTGCAGTGATTGATAGTGAAGTATAAGAAGCAATTGTTACACTACGCATGATTTACATAATTCATTAGTCCAATTTAAAGCTGCATGATTCTGTACTACTACTGTACGTACTAAAATGCATTTGTCGACTCCAGAGAGAGGTAAAAGTTAAACCTGTATATGTACAACCTGTGTAATGCAATAATGGAGCAGCATGGATCATAAATCACAGTTAAAATAATGTCCCTCATCTCGTATCGTGATAGATGATAATTATCCTACACACAGGGAATTTGCTAAGAGATGTTAATAATACATTATGCTAATAGTTTTGTATATAGAACTGGATGTATTATATTATAATTGTATTATAATTACAATGCATTTGAAATTGTATCAGGGCAATAAGTGACTAGAAGAATAATGGTTGAATTTCCTATTTTAGGGCTTAAGGCCTTTGTTGGGGAAGCTGAGAATGAATATGTAATGTTTGCCGTAGGTAAATAAGCGTATTTGTATGTAGATTGTGCATAGAAGAGGAAAGAAAAGAAAACTTTCGTTTTTCTGTGATGCTATTGTACTCCTTTTGTCGGACGGATGGTCAGAGTAACAATTAAGTACAACATTACAGGACAGGGACAGGACAACCCAAACAAAGTCAAGTGAACCTCTTTACATTTTACAACAAACCGTGCCACATTGTATTTACATATACAAAACAGACAGAGTAGATACAGTAGTAGTGCCAAGTGCAAAGCTTAAATGAGATTATACCTTGCCATGCTTTAAAGAGAAGGAAGGAAAAGAATTATAATAATTTTGTAAAGTTTCTGTGTGCATACAAAATGTGCTGGGTTAGACTATAGGTATATATATAAGGCTTATAGGTAGACGTAGGTATAGAACTATCTCTAGTATGACTTTTATAAAATATTTAAGAAAAGAAAGTGAAATTCTTCCCTTGAGACGATAACCAAAAGAATTCAATGCAAGTGACATTTCGTGTATTGTAATCTCACAAATATTTTACCACAGATGAAACGAAAACGACGAAAGGATGATTCTTCACACTGCTCTATAATCATTATGGCAGTATTTTTAGATTGCAATCGTCATAAATGATAAGTGAGGTAGTTTTATATTTTAAGAATGCAAATATTTAATATGTACACGTAAAGTACAATTTTTATAATGTAGAAGTTGGTGTACATATTATAACGTTTGAATTTTAAACGATGAAAGGTCCGTGGTGATTTGTTAAGTAGAAGGGGTATTCGATATCTGC
>JABASD010005424.1:0-12453 GCA_019776165.1 Pogonognathellus flavescens | reverse complement strand
GGGGGGGGGCACGACCTCAAAAAACACCGAAAAAAGGGGTTATTTGCGGCCTTCGGCCGCAAATGACCCCTTTTAGAAATTTGACCCCTTTTAGAAATTTTAAATAGGTAAATGTTTCAATGACATAACCTGGCACGTTTTGTAATAAACAAGTTGATTAAATTGTTTTTGGGCAATGAAAGTTACCGGCGGGAGTAAACTAGTTGTAGTTTAGTTTAATTTCTTTGTCAAATGAAACTTTTTGATAGTTCTTCACAGCTTACTTCTTGTAGTATTAGTGTCTAGTGTTGTTATTTACTATACATGTACATAACTCTAAACATAATACTATCAATTAAAAGTTTAGCACGAATAATTATCTTCATTATAAGTTTATGCCAAATGACGTTTTTTCTCCTTCATAAAAAGCTTGACAATTTTATATTTCAATCACATTTTAGAAAAAACCTTCTAACTAGAAAATTTTAGTGTCTCTTGAAAGTTACTTGTACCTCTGTCACCAAGTTTGCAGCAAAAGAAATTTCTGAAGAATTTCCAACAATCTACTCTTACAAACAAGTGGTATCATTCACCGTCATTTTTAAAAGCAGCGGCGTTTACTGAAAAGTAATTAATTTTTATTGCATTCTATTCGATTTAACTAAATTGTTTATATTTTTCAGGCTGATATTTATAGTTACACGCCTGCTGAATCTGTTCTAGCCAGAAACATATCATCTCCTCCATTACTTTGCAGATTTTTGGCAGTTTAATTTAGAATAATTTGACCATATTTAGAATAATGTTAAATATTTAGAATAAAAACCGTGAACGCTGTTTCGACTGCAAACAGTGACCACAAACAATTTTACCCGGTCGTTAATTGAATTTGCAGCGTATTTGCGGCCTTCGGCAGCAAGAAACCTCATTTTTCGAAATTGGGGGTCGGTTGGTGGGCGGGACACCTGCCCCATTGATACATCCTTGTTATATATCATTAAGAATGGCTTAATTTCGGTGGAATGTTGATTCGTTCTTTTTTGTGCTTTAGATTTTATCATTGTTGAATGATTCATTCAAATATTATTGGAATGTTGGTTTGGAAAGATTTTACGACTTAACATTTAACAGTTAAAGTAACAAATAAAATAAGTGATAAAAAATCCAGATTTTACATTCTTTTCTCCTCTCACTTCATGTGCCCCACGATTCATATAACGATAACACATATTATGTAATAAATTATTTATTAATAGTTGTAATAGTTGTATTAAAATCTTTGGACTGGAGGAGCGAAAGTATAGGTTAGGGACGTATATCACTTAATTAAGACTGATTTCCCACCTCATCAGCATAATTCTAACCGTAATTCATTTTTTTCGTGTAAATCATATGAATTCTTTTAAAAACTGTTTTTGTGCCTCTAGAGTTTACAATGATGCGTGGCTCAATTTTATTCACACTGTTGCTTAACACAATTCTGGCTTCCGAGGTATCAATCATGTTAAAATATAAAATAAATTCTTGAATGTTTTAATGCAACAGTTGAAAAGTTGTGTTTAATCAGAACAAAATGTACATTCGTTTCATTTATGGAATTAATCGTTCTTAACGTACGTGGAGTGAACATTTCTTTTACAGAACTAACTAGAATTATTTGAACATTAGTATTAGGTTTGAAAAATGAAAGCAGTCAATTTTGTGTAGCGGTGAAAAATTGAGAGAAAATATTTTTTAATTTAAGCACAATACAGTTACGCTTAATTTGAATTTTTATTTTCAATTCAGGTGAAAAATATAGACTTACAGAAGTCTCTAAAATTTTCACGGGGGTTAGAACAAGATTTCAACTTGTATGGTTCTTGTCAATTAGGGGTTATATCATTTTTCGAGAATGAAGTGAATGCGGCAAAAGCGTGTGCAGGCGAAAAGGATTACAGGGTAGAAAATAATATATTTGTTATATCCCAAAGTAATACTAGTTCGCTATCTGAAAATTGTGGTGAAAAATATTGTGCATGTATCTTATTTATATTGCTGATTTTTATTTCAGTGTTACAAAGCCTGTCAATTTAAGGAAATGGGAATCAGCGAATCAACTGGCAAAATTGACAAGAACAAATTCGTTAAACACATGAATGAAAAATTAGCGAAGTTTAAGGATGTTGTAACAAATTACGTATCCAATATTACAGATTGCCTTAGCGATAATGGAAAAACAGGTAATTATCAAATCAAAGCTCCTTGCCTTAACTGCAAGTTTATTATTGCAAGCAAATAAATTGACATTCTATATGCATTGAGCAGTCGTTCTATCCAATACTCAAGATCAGTGTTTTAAGAATGAAGCCTATTTGAAATGCACAATCAAAATGCACTATAAGGTTTGTCAATTTTAAATTATACATGTGTTGTTTACTTTCACTTGGTGTACAAGACAATATATATTATAAATCTTCACCAACCAGTACTATTAAATATGCAAATGGTGTAACAAATCTGTTCAATTTCATAACTGTTGGTCTATTTACTACTATGTTTTGTACCTTAGAATTGTCGGCCACCTTCTTTGACACCGCCTGAAGTTCCAACCACATTGCAATAAACCATGTCAATAAAAATGAATCATTCTTTCAGCCTCTGTAAAACTATGAAATAATGATGAAATAAACTTTCAGTTTTAATCAATGAGATGCACAAATGCATTAAAAAGATAAAAAATTATATGTTCATTTTTATTATCACCATTATGTATCAGTGTATTATTAAGCATCGATTAGTAATGACGACAATCACTCTATAAATGCTGCACAGGTATAATAAACCTAATAGTAAGTGTTGCATATAGTCACTTAATGTACAACAAAGAAGTTCAATAAAGAAGTACAATAAAGAAGTGTTGACCGATTGACCTCATTTTCGAACTTAGCCTCACATAGGTCCTCACTAGTATATGTGCCAAATTTTGTCAAAATATCTCAATAGGTTCTAAGGTTATGGTGGTGAAGGACGGACGGACAGACAGCTTTAGTCTTCCTATAAAGTAGCTCCGCTACTTAATAATGTAGACATTTGTTTCTATTGATATTTTTTGTACAATTTTCGATAATGTTGCCGAGGTGAGTCGTTTAGTCTTTTGGGACACTGTAAAGTAGTTGAATAAAATAAGGATCTTCCTGAAGAAGTGTCACGTCATTTTTTAAATACATTGTATTCTTAAAGTATATGAAACAACTTTAAATTTTAGAACTTCTATGTAAATGAAATATATTATTACAAGTACGAGTGCCAAAGAGTTAAGTATAGTGTACTGGACATGATACAATTCAAGTGCTATATAATCATTTTCTTCTCATTTTACTTAACTTTAATCTACTTTTATTCTGTATTTAATACTAATCAAACTAAAATTGAACTGTGTCCTTGAAATCACTTAGGTCGTGTCAAGTATAACTATTAAATTATTGCAGCGACAGTATCTAAGCCACTTGGCATAGGTGCAGAAAAATAAGAAAAGTGTAAACAACCACACAACATTTTGAATCGCAGTCAGTTTGAGCTGTCAGCCGATTTGAACTATATTTGGACCAACCGGCTGATAAGTTTGCTCCGATTACACAATCACAATTACTTTGGGACACATAATTAGTATTATAAATATGTAGAGCTCCTGCAATTCTTTAAATCAATAAGCCGTCTTAAGAGTTGGCTTATGTGTAACAATTAGTATTACCTCCACTTAACTACGACTTTAAAGAGAGATTACTGAAGAATTTTTTTATACGCAATCAGAGTTTCAGAGTTGTTGAAGTGTGATAAACAGCGTAAAAACTCTCTTCAATATAACATAAAATACCTGTAATTCATAAATCGGTATCAAAACGGAGTATTTTAGTTCGGTTTGCTAATGAACGCAAACGATAAACGCAAATCTCTGCAAAAAACACAAATAGAGATGCAGAAAGTAATCCCAGTGAAATGGCAAATGATGTATGAATTCTACCGTACAGGGTGATAGGTAGCGGCAATCTTTCCATGAATTCCTTTTTTTCTAAGAGAATTGACGAGTATCTCTTCCCTATAAACAAATGATATTCGCCTAACTCTAGAAATTGGTGCAGTCCAGAAGAAGAAAAGACTGTCATATCTTTTTGCAGATTTTCTTGAAAACGACCTTCTAAGCTCATATAGAGTGGCCATGAGTAGTGTGGTTTGGACAATATGTGATAATTCAATTTACTAAGCCTTAATGACTTGAAAAAATGTAGTGATATTTCAATAAAAATCGTATGATTTTGTAACTGAAGGAGGTCTGCTTGTTCAGTCACATGTATATAATCTGTGATATTGGCGTTTGGTTGATATTTTTTAATCAAACCGTAAATATGACTTCTTACTACATCTTCGGTTCGAGATGCCCGATACTTAAACCCTGCTTCAAATAGCTGAGAGAAATTTTCAAACGGCTGTGGCTCTGATAGAACTGTTTCTTCAGCCTTGATTAGACATTCGTAGAAAGTGGACAGAATCCAACCAACAAGAGCTACTTGCAAAATAGTTCTGTTTGAAATTGGAGCATGATCTTGTCGGAGGAAAAGAGAAATGCCGGTCAGCCAAGATAAAGAGTTAGAACGCTTTTCAAAATTGAGAATCTTCAACAAATATACATAAACTGTAATGACCAAGTATAAAACAAAAATGAAAACCCAGGTCATTGTGTCGAATCCAATCTGCAACCAATTTATAATATTTGAAAATCAACACTCTTTCCTAAATAGTACATAACGTGTTCTGAAATGTAGTCCGTAATAACAAACTTTCTAATAAAGTTTGATGGCCCGTGAAGTATTTCGTAACAAACAACTGCAAGACTGCTTTTCGATTCCTCTTGCTTTCTCCAAATTGTTGCACTATTATCGTTAGTATAAGAAAGCGTAAAATTGTATTTTTGTGCCACAATTTCCATTTCATATTGCATAATAATGCAAAGTCTTTTTGAAAAAATGTTTTTGTAAATTGAAACGCATCCTTCGTGGCTGTCTATCCCTGCTGCCTCGGCTATTACAAGATTTCTTGAATTTTCATCAGTTTGAACTTTTCTCTTCGAAACCAACGTCCACCTTGATGGATGAATGTCTTTGTTCCCAATTCTCAAAAGCTGTTCACTGAATGCCGATCTAATGTACAGTTGCATCTCCAAATTAACTTTAATCATTACGTGGACCATTTTCACATCAAATATCTTGCTATTTATTTTCATCTCTTCTACCCACAAATTTTCTGATTTGTTATTTTCAAAAGTGTGAACGATAACATATAGGCCGATTAATCTGTTTCCTCTAAAGTTATTCATGTTAATCAAGAAGTCTCGAATATTGGGATTAATCAATAAATTGACGTCACATCTCTCTTTCATGATCCATTTCGGCTCGATAGCATGTTTATCATACAAATCTTCGGATTTTTTGTAAGAATAAATTGTCCATGGCTGCAAATGTTGATTAGAGTGCAAAAACGATTCAAGAAATTCAAAAGTTTGTTCGGTCGTTAAATGAAAATCACATTCTTTAAAATAATTTAACATCAAATCAAATGGAAGAGTTTGGCTGTTCGAAAATGAAGGATGACTTTGTGCCCACAAAAATAATAAAACTAATGAAAACGTTGCCATACCTGCGTACCAAGCAAACGCTTGCCGTAGTTTAGAGTTTTCAATTTATATTGATAGCTTGTAGACTTTCAAAGTGAAGCAAATATTTGGCGAGTTCAGATTACAATGTTGATATTAGTAAAATACTTCTATTTAAAATATGCTTTGAAACAGTCAGATTCGAAATAAAGTGGATTAAAAAATTGAGTATCGTTTGGTTGTGTAGATAGGATAGGAGTGTTTAAGCTTTGTAAATCTTACGCTTCTTCTTGGTCGCCGAACGTCGAATTCACAAACGAAATATACCTCCTGTATACTCCTGTCTAATTTTGCATCAAAGAAAATTCAAACTAGACAAACAAATTATTCTCCAAAATGTAGTATAAAATAAACCTATTCAAAACGGATGTAATAAAGTAGCGAATGGACAAACAAATTATCTAATGTAAACTGATGTTGAGAATTTTTTATCAATTTTTGCTATAGTAGTCAGTTAGTAGTAAAATGTTTTCTTCTTTTCTTCAACTGAATTGACAAAGGTTCAACGAATTATGTCAATTCGTCCCGTAATTTTTCCAACCGGGATTAAACAGATAAACCAAAAAGCAGAAAACGTTCAAATTATCAAATAGATTTTGCTATTAATAATTAAAGTCACTGATTGTGTCATTTATGAAATAGATCTTTGTTGTGACCAACATATCACTTATGATAAGCTTAGAATAATTGTTTATGCAATAGTTAGCTAAAGTTGTCTTGGAAAGACGGACACACGGACGGACAGGTGTAAAAACCAATATTATAAGGAAGCTTATGCTACTTAATAATTTTTTTTCCGTGCGGGTATGGATTCTCGGGATGCATTGTTATTAAATTCCAAAGTATATAATTTGCTAAATACTTTCCCTTAGGTAGTTGCAACCGAAAATAGGATAATGATACCCGGTAGCCACAAAACATTAGGCTTTAACGATACCAGAAATTATGCTCCAATTGCGTCACTATTATTTTTCAGTGTTTGAAAAACGTCACATAAACTATATTCATAATAAATTTCGCTATATAGTATAAACATATAAAAACATCTTAATCAACTGCATAAATATTGATCATAAATAATCATAGCATAGCAGAAATGTTTGCTTCCCAAGCGCAGATCCTAATATAATGACGGGTACAGATACAAAGAAAGAGAATGGATTAATTAGGCTAAAAGTTATCAAACAAACCTAAAGTTAACCACAAATTTGGATCTTTTTGCTATGTTGGATTCAAATGTCTTTTTCTGCAAATGCAAAACTAAAAAAACCATTATTGACTCAATATGTTATTTGGGAAACATATTTGAAGGAAAAATGCATAATTTGAATGCACATGCAGTTACCTTATATATGTAAGAAGCCAATAATAATACTGTCCCAATTTTGCATTGTGCAAGGAAATATTTTTCCACGTTTATGAATTTTTCAATTTGTTTTGTTTATTTCAAATATTTCGTCATCCCTGATTAACAATATCAGTGTAAAAGAAGTTTTTACTCTAAACTGTTTTCCATTGCTTCAAGCAATGTCTATTAGTGTTCATTGTTTGCAGTACAAGATTGACGGCAGGTACATTTTGGCATTACTTTGGAACCTACGAACAAAGACAACATGAAAACAATATTGTAAGTGTGGCTATGAACTGCCAATTATTTGTTGGATTGAATAAAAACATTTCTTTGTCCTCAATTTATGTAAATTATACAATGTGAAATGTGACGCAAATTCAACCAAATATTTCCATTGTCTGCACATGTCAAAATAAAGTGTGTGGACGAAGGTCTCTTTTTTATTACTTTTGCTGCAGTATTTTTATTGTTAGCTATGCGGCACGTGGATCGTAACCATTTAATTTTTATTACAAAAATGTTTGTTGTCGGGATGTATTATTTTATTGGTTTGCAAAGATGATACAAACGAAATTTCAGACTTTATCGTAGAGTAGAGTTGCTCCAGTCTAAACTTCATATATAGTTTTGTTATTGCTATTGCTTGTACATCGTTTTTTATAGCTTTTGTGTAAATAATACTTTAACAAGGATAATATTTGCGGCGTTTTATGAATGTATTTTATTGACATAGATAGGAAAAGCTACAACAATTGAAAGATGCTTTAAAACGTTGATGTAACTATGTGTATTTATTTTTTAGTTTCAAAATTAGGTTATAAAGTGCTTTCATTTTTCTTAAATTACTAAATTTTGAGCAGGAACCGACAACTGGTTCAATTTTAATGAGGTTTGAAAATAGATATTGTAATATTAATACATTCCTAGTTCATAATTTTCTTTTATTCAGCAATAGTATAATTGCATTCGTTGATTGTTATTATTAAACCGGCCCGTATTGCTATTTTAGTAATTGGCAAGCTATAATTAAATAATTGGCAATATTTCTTGCGTTAGGTCGAATAAAACAAGACAAGCCTATTTCAACGTATCCGTCTATCGGCCACTTTCGAAAAATATATATTTGTTAAAGTAAAAATCTTATAGCTTAGGCAATATTTTTTATACCGTGACCCAGTTTTACTATTTTACTGCAATGCTACTTGTATTAATGCTAAGTTAATGGTAAATAAGATGCTGTTGAGACACGAGCGGAGGTTCCAGAGGGAATAGTTTATTCGAAGAAGTTCAGAAAGCAAGTAAGTTCAATGTACATAGATTCAAGTATTTATAGGAATCCGAAGAGTAACGGACAGTTACTAGAGAGTAGGTAGGAGGCATTTGAGGATTAGGTGACATTATAATTCATACATTATTTCATATAATTTATGCAATAGTCAAATAGCTTAATCCCTAACGGTATTCCTAAAGATAACATCATATCATCAATTAGCATGTAGGGCATTCATTCATTCATGCCTATGTTTTACTATTTTACTGCAATGCTACTGATTGTAACTTTTCCAAATTTGGTATTTATTCGCGTACAAACTTTTTGATTTCAATAAAAAAACAACTAATCCAATGCATAACAATTTACATTGGTACACCATACCTGACACAGATTGCAATGATAAGCCACAACAAGCACATAAAACTATAATTTCCACTTGGTTGGGTGACAGGGTGATTCTAAGCTTATGAATGGAAAATTAGAGAAAAAGCTCGGCTAAAATGAACCAGAAAAACTTTAAATATGAATATGCAGTTGAATAGTTTGGTCATGAAATTATTTGTGTAAACTTTTGAAATGTTTTAGAGTTTTGTGAAAACACAAATTCCTTTGTTTGGAAAACTGTTATTGCAATGACACGAATACAGGAATACATGTTCGATTATCAGTCCTACTTGTTTTCAAAGAGTTACATAAGCAGCTTTATAAACAGTTAACCTAATTTAATATACTGCTTGCGATTTTGTTATTCTCACTATACATCATTATAATAGGTACGATACCTAATATCACATGAACCTGACATACATCACAGACATTTGTTATTGCTGCTTCGTTTGATGAACAATATTTAATTGTTAATACATTCGATTTATTTTATATAAATCGTCTATATTTTCAGTCGTGTAACTTTAACTCTAGGAACAACGCTCCCCACCTTATGAAGAGAACACCTTGAAACAATACGCACTTGAGTGAATGCATAAAGATTCCTTACTTTTCATTTTATTTTATTCTCTCTTTTCTACAGCTTCAGTTGGAAATGAAATGCTAGTTTAAGTAGATAACAATTGTCGCAACATAAACAACTTAATATCTTGCCAAAGGAAAGTGATTTGCACGTTACGTTCAAAGCTTACTAGAAAGCCAA
This sequence comes from Pogonognathellus flavescens, assembly GCA_019776165.1. Taxonomy (NCBI): domain Eukaryota; kingdom Metazoa; phylum Arthropoda; class Collembola; order Entomobryomorpha; family Tomoceridae; genus Pogonognathellus; species Pogonognathellus flavescens. The sequence continues at coordinate 3,011 of JABASD010005424.1, read as the reverse complement.
CGAATGATTGAGCTATTAATTAGAATTTTTAGGTCTTTTATATCCCACCAAACAAAAGGGGAAAACTAGTACTCCGACGAAATTAACTCAGGAAATATATTTTCATGACTTGAGACAAAGAAATATTGTTCTCATTTTCAAGATTACTTGCTCTTTATAAGGGTGCAACATTATATCACTACTACACAATAATACATGTATGGATGGTGGGGAGTTATTCTCCCCATTTTAAAGCTCAAATGATCAGAATAATTCCGAAATGATGGAACAATACAATAGGTAAATAACATTAGAACCATCATGAAGATTTCTATAAATTTCTGGACAGAATTTAATTTTTTCTCTTAGAAAGCCACCACCAATTGTATGAAAATTAAAACGTATTTTATATTAGGTGTTTTCATCTCAACGGCTTAACATATTTAAATGCGTGAGCCAAAAATTTTCGCTGGTTTTCAATCGTAATTGGCATTTTACTATTCGTTATAGTTATAATAAAGCATTAAGTTTAAATTGCGCTTCACTTATTTATAAATTACGAAGTTGCAAAAACGAAATAAAATACTAACCGAGTCCCGTCTATCTGAATTTTTACTGCTATGTACAAAGTAAATCAACAAAAGCCATGAAAGCAATAATTTGAGTGGAAAATGCAAAAAAACCATAATGACGCGTTGAAACATAAAATGTCATCGTGAAACGTGAAGCGTAATATTATAAATAGTATAATTTTATTAGGAGCAGTTCATCTCCTTCTACAACCCTTTCAGGCAGATTAGTTACATATAGCGTTAGTAGGACATTGACATATAGAAGTAATATTACTTGTTTCGTTAAATAATATTACACTTCGACTGAAAGGTAAATAGGTATTGCGAACTGTAATCAGAAATAAACTTAGCCAAGTATGACATCACGCAAAAGTTCTTTAAGAAACCAAACATTATTTTCACTATTCTTTAGAATCTGAAAATGCAGTGTTATAGCTCATTAATGAATTTATTTACTGAACTTTTGGAAATCTTTGTATACCATAAGTTTCTTTGAAAATTCGTTTGGAAAACTATTACTGCTATAACAAGAACGAACAAACTCCTGCATGTTCTATTTTAATTCAGTTTTATTTTCAAAGAATTTTTCAGCTTGATAAACAACACATGCTAATTTATTATTCATCTTGCTATTCTCACTATAAAAAATTATATAAGAGGAATATTATAAGTTTACATTTGTATGCACCAAATGAATCCGCTTAAAAATAGGTCCACGCGTCAAGGACATAACCAAGGACGTTTTTTAATCAACAAGGTAACCGAATATTCTTCTGCAACATGAAATTTTGGCTTGCGTAACTAATTGTAGTTCAGTTTAGCTTTCTGGTTAAAAAAAAATATTCTGGTAGTCCTTCACAGTATGCTTACGCGTTTCATCATAATTGTAAATATAATATTAATATCAATTAAAAGAATACTATGGATAAGTATCATATTTTTTAGTCAACGCACAAGGACACTGTCTTGTATAAAAGGCTTGATAGTTTTAAATAGGTCGCTGTGTCAATGACATAACCTAACACGTTTAGTAATGAACCAGTTGATTAAATTGTTTTTGGGCCACGAAACTTATAGTCGCTTGTGAACTGACAAGTGCAAGTAAGTGTAGTGTTGTAAGTGTAGTTTAGTTTCGTTTTCTTGTCAAAAGAAACTTTTTGATTTTGCTATTTACTGTATATTCACAGAATTCTAAACATAATATTATTAATTCAAAGCGGAATAGGAATAAGTATCTTCGTCAACAATTTATGCCCAGTGATGTTATTCTCCTTTTTAAAAAGTTGACCATTTTTTATTTCAATCATATTTGAGAATAACCTGAAATTTTTTGTTTCTTATAGGTTACTTGTGCCACTGTGAACAAGTTTGTAGAATGCGAAATTCGAAGAATGCATCTCATTTAACAAAGTAAGTACATCATAAATTAATTTGCTTGTATTTCCCAACTGTTGCAGTGAATTTTCGCTACAAACTCACAACTCTGAAGAGAGCATAATAGCGAACAGACATATAAAACAAAGTCAACACAGCTAAAAAGAAAACGTGGATAGTAAGATTATTTGTCAATTCTAGAATGGAATGTTATACTCCTGGCGTTTATTGCGGAGAGTACACTGTATTATCATCCAGGAGGTATTATATTGAAACATGACCGTCTGGTACATACTCTGCACAAATACACTTTTGCTAGTTAAAATACTAAATTTTATCATGGTACCAACAACACTCTTAAAAATTTCCCGTCAGATTTGACATGATTTCATGTTGTTTGACTCCTACATTTTTTTAATGTAAAATTAACATAAAAACACTTCAAATTTACATTATTTCATTTCAAATTTACAGTACTTCACTTTGGTTTAACAATGAAATAATGTAAGTTTAAAGTGTTTTTATGTTAATTTTACATTTAAAAAATGTAGGAGTCAAAAAACATGAAATCATGTCAAATCTGACGAGATATCCCGTTGACATTTGTAAGAGTGTAAGCCCCCACGTGACTTAGATAGAATTTATGTGAATTAAAGCAGCATCACAGTTGAATCTTAAGTTTTTGGAGGCATGAGTTAAATCATAACATGAAAATACTAAAAAGTAGAAAAGGAGTTTAAAAATAATTTCTTAAAATACAACTGACTGCATAGATTGACTGGGAAAAAACTTGAACGTAAAATTGGTGAACATAGAATTCCAAAATGAAAATGTGTTATATTCAGGCAAAATAAACCATTCAAAACGGATGTAATAAAGTAGCGTAAGATAGACAATTGCCTACGGTAAATAATAGTAGTTGACTGTTGCCAACTAATTTGTCAACTGGTAATTATTGTCTATGATGCCAATGAGCTCTCTATTGTTATAGCCAACTGTTTTTACAAAACATATACGAATTACTCTTTATCGTTGTAGGAATATCGCTTTGATTGCTACACGGGCAGACAGAACGTTCCTTTAAAA
>JABASD010005423.1:0-12460 GCA_019776165.1 Pogonognathellus flavescens | reverse complement strand
GGGGGGGGGGTGGGTTAAGCCCGGTGAGCCCGTTCGTCGATACGCCCTTGAGGATGCATTCTGTATGCAAGCTATAATAAAACTTCTTATCTATAAAGTAAACTTGATTTATACATATACACATAATACACATAATAAAATTTTGAAAAACAAATTGTTTTAGATGTTTTAATTATTTAATTAATACAAATTAATAAATCCATTCATAATTTAAATCAAATCAAAATGGTTGTAATTTTTATCCAGCTCTCTATAATATTAACATTTAAGATATAACATTTTATTACTTATAACTTATAACAGAAACTACTGTTTGAGACAACAAAAAGGTAGGTACTATAATAGTATTATTCCAAGCACATGAGTAGTGCACTTGGAACGGTGTTGTAATATTAAGCTTACACATTACACTACGCTACTATAATAATATAGGTATAACTTACACAGTACATCGTATAAATTTACAAGAATGTTTTACAACTGTGAACTTGTAGCAGTACTTGGCCCAGCGATGGGTCCTTTCTCAGAGTGTTTACCCCCCAAGAGTAGTTTTTCCGTTGACGGCAATAGGAATCATTCTTTCAGATTGTGGGTTGATTTTTATAACTCTAGGAGCGGAAATGATGAGAAATCCATTTTTGTCCATGTTACATGTAATCGTCTCAGCTTTGACATCTTCTGGTATTTGGAATCTTCGTACGAACTGACGAGAGATATAACCTTGTTCATCTTGCTTCTCGTCGTGCTTTCCTGCCACCACAATGAAGTTGTCTACCGTTTTCACGTCAATATCCTGAGGACTGTAATCTTTAACCTCCACCTTTACCTAAAATAGTGCACAATAATGATTTATTAGTTTCTTTCAATTGTTTCAATATTATGTTGAGTATAGGCAATAGGCATATATACTTACTAATTATAAACATGATAACTTTCTTCAAATTGCAAATAAAACTTACAATATTACAGATTTTTTGTATTATGAATAAAAACTCAAAATAAACTTACTTGAAACTTCGAGTCATCCTTTTCGTTTACAACAGGTTTCGGTAATATCGGTACTTGGAAGTTTTTGGCTATTTCGCCCAACTTCTCCGCGTCCAGAAGAGACATGAAACTTGCAGCGTGAACAAGAATTTCATCCAGGCTGTACTCTCCTTGGAGCAATTTTGCAGGGTTGAAGAGAGTATCTTCGTATTGTTGACTTCCCATGGTACACATTGTAAATAAAAATGACTTCGGATTTTCGAATAAACTCCTGTACTTTTGTAAAATATCGGATATGTAAAAACAAAAACTGTCTCAAGTTTCTCGAGTAGTGATTGCAAATATATTTAGAGTACTTGTACTTTTATCAAAGCTCTGGTAGTGGGTTTGGATTGTTTTAGTGATGGCTTGTGGTGCTCAACTGATGCTGCAAGTAGCCCCAGCGATGGTATTTATACACATAAATGCAGAATGAGCCAGAAGTTGCTTGATCGTTCTTCTGACATGCAGGTTCACTATTGCTTCAGCATTTGCAGTTTCTGCATGAGTCATAGCGTTACTTGCATTTATCTGCTTCTGCAATGTCTACAATGTCTAGTGTCTATGTTATGTTGTTTTACGTATATATAGGTGAATGAGTCTGCAACTTTTGTGCACAAACTTGAGACTTGTAAGTTTACGTACGTGTCCAAAAGGCAAAATGTATGTTAGCTTATAGAATACGTGTCATGCACTGGTTTGAGCTGCATGAGAATCTTTTTATTGCTAAACATGACCCTACCGTGCAGTGCAGTACAGTTGTAGTTGCATGTAGTGTTTTACATACATAATATGATACATTTTGTATAGCTCTACCGTTTGTCTCACCATTCACTTTGTTACATGTAGAGTCGAGCAGTGTTAACATTTACATGAGACTCTTCTGGAAATATGTATCATTTTGTGGTGTACGTAACACAGAATGACTTGCATATCAATAATAAGATACAAACACGTAGTTTAGCACTATACTATTATTAAAATCGTTTGTGAGACGAAACGAAAATTGTTTTGGTTATATTTATAAAATTATTCAATAACTATATGTTATGAATTGTCTGCAAAAAAAGACAAGTTAAATTAAACTGCAAAACATTTTTATGATTTTAATTTACAATGTTCGAAACGATATCGTACTGTTCTACTCACATAATGAATTATCGCACAGTACAGAATTTTATTTTGTACACAGTATACTGAAGTTTGTACTAACAAAGTAATTAAGCTTTTGTAAGTTACCAATGTGTTTCATACTAGTTAATAAAGAATGTTTTTATAACAAAGAAGTTTGTAATAATTAAGTAATGGTTGGGTTCAGGTTCAATAGCTAAGTAAAGATATTATTTTTATGTAATATAAGGAAGAAGGAACCAACATGTTAACTAAAGTACAACTAACGTGTAAACAAAAGTTCATTTCAAGTGAAACAATCATTACTGTCATCTGATGTAGAAGCATTGTTGGTTTGAAAGTCATTACATCTCTTAATTTTGCTGCCTTCGATTTCTGCGTTTAATCTTGATCTACAATTTGGAGTTAGGGGTGAGTTTTTTCTAATGTCGGATATTTTGGCTTGTGATGATTCGTGCGAACCACTGTGATCAGTGTTACTGATTTTATTTCTCTTCTTTCGTCCAGCGGAGCTTTCTAATACATTGACTGAATGTTTTAAGGTCGATCCGCCAGTAATCAGGGATTTTAGCATGCTGGTTATAGCTTCTTCAAGCTTTCCTTGTGTACTGTCACTTGGTGAATAAACTTGAGTATTATCAGTTTCGTTAAATCTCTCCTCATCCAAAGATTCCAGACCTTTCAGTAGTAGATCGTGTCCATTTAAATGCAGCCAGGACTACATTGTATAAATTATAGGTACATTAAACATTTTCATTTGGTTTGTGAATGCAATTTTTGATTTTGCAACCCGAAACCGTCTTTTATACAGAAAACACTAATTATTTTTTATCCCAAAAGCTAGTTAAAATCACTTACCAAAAATCTGACATGTACTATTTGTTGAAATTCTGAACGTACATCATCAGACAGGTTTGCATTCAAAACTTCCTCTTTGAATTTTGCTACTGCGGTTTTTCTCAGTTTAAGAACCTGTAATGAAGGTGAAGAATATTTGAGATATTAACAATTAGCCAAGTTAATAAATGTAGTGATAAAGAATTGAGAGAATTCAGGAAAAACATTGTTTTACAATTATTGTTTATGCACCTCATCGTATTCAGCAGGAAGCTTAAATGGATTAGCTTTTGTTTCTCCGCTCATTTTAAACGGAAACACGTATTCGAAAAACTCATCTGGTTTTATCAATTTATAGCTTGAATCTTGAGTATTTCTTACGGGTTGACCATCAAAAGCTGGTGAATTTTAGAGACAAAGTATTTAAGTTCAGCCTATCCAATATTACTCTTGCAGTTGGATTGCAATATCTACATGCTTTTAGTATTGAAATGAAATAAGAGTTACCTAAATCCAATGGCATGTTATACAGATTATCAAATGAGCAGCTTATGTCAATTTTCGAAACGTCCTTTACTAATTTTGGATAAAATGTATTGTAAGGAGCTAGTTTTAGATTTTTGTTTTTTCCTCCACACAAAATTGGCTGACTCGGACTCACCAGGTAAAATTGACTGTTACGAACTTCTCTAAAAAGATTTGTTTAAAGGAGATTATATTAATTTAGTCTTGAGACTGAATGATCTGTAGTGCAATAAATCGTACTACAAATCAAATAAAATAATTGAAAGTGATTTACCTCAACAAAAAAGTACGACTTATTGCATGAAATGTAACGTTTTCACAGTTTATTAATCTTAGCACTCTGGAGACTGGTCCTAAAAAGACTTCAAGATTGCGACACTTCTCAACTGTTACATATCTGAATACCCCCGGAATGAACAATTTTGAACCGAAACAACGATGAATTTTCAACGACGAATTATCTTTAAATCGGTTGTAGAACAAGACTTGATCGTTGACAGTTGAAATCGTGCACCACCTGTATTTTCAGCATAAAGTCAGTTCAATATTAATAAACGATCGTGATAGCTGTCATAAGTCATAATTACACTCATAATTATTCATATTAAAATTTTGGCATAATGTAAGACGTTTCAAATTTGCCTTGAGTAAACACAATTAATTGGATAAAGTATAACATACAATTTAGGCGGGTTTTGATTATTGTGCCACACACGATTAGTTTCCTCCCGTGAAACGTAATCACAATTTCCAGTAGATACCTCGATATCTTTCTTTACGAACACGGTACTTCCAGAATTCCAAGGATTAGTTTGTAAGTGCGTTGAAACCCATCGGACAAACTTAATTTTATCAACAGAATTGTCACGCGTCTTGTAACCGATAGCCGCAACAGTTTTCCCATCTTCCAATATTTTTTCCAAACGTAAATATTCGCTGAAGGTAACAACGAAGAGAAACTTGAAAAAGTTGATGGAATTGGAATTGACTCAATTGACTTACCCATTTTTCTTATTTGAAAACGAACCTTTTTCAAGTTTAAAAATACAGTTGAGAGCGACTTACATTTTACTGTGGAAATCGGCTGCAGTTAGTATTAGATTAAGAGCTTCAATGACATCAAATCTGACACGGTCACCATTTTGTTCGCCCTGCAGATCATAAATATCTTTGTGAAAGTAATGGTTATGTATAATGTATGTACTACATTAAGCAGCAACGAGCTGTGAGTTTAGCTGGTTACTATTAAATTAAACATTACACAAACTGCACTCAGTTACATAAAATCGAATGAATTTGCAATCTTTACTTCACTCAAGAAATTCAAAATGTCAATTAAGTGATTATTCATGAAATTGACACATTTTATTTCCCAATGTAACTTCTTAGTCCTTCCAGACTTTGTGTTTAGCTCGGATTCTGATACATTAGACTTCGGCCATCTACAAAAAAAGTATTTAAAAATTGCAGTATATTGTAAGTACGTACAAATGAACTAAATCAGCTTACAGGAGTCTTTCGCTCATGCATGGTACTGTATTTTATAGTAACTGATAGTTATAGGTAATCATAATTCATATGCTGAATCAGAATTAACTGTATATACTTAACTTATTATACTATAATATGTTTCTTACGACTCATCTAGTTCCGGGTTTCTCAACCGTTTAAGTGGTCGGGTCCAATTCTGAATATATAAAAACAGGAGAAACTTCGCGGAATTGATTTTCTCTTCTTCCTCGGCATCAACAGAGAAAAATTGGCAAACCACAATTAAAATTAATACAAAGTAAGAAAAGTATGACAATTCGTATGATAAAAAGAGACTTTTTGCACACAGCATAAAAATAATAATCATTGGAAAAGTACCTGAAGGGTAATCCGCTCTTCTGACTTCAGTGTTAGTTTGTTTCGCCTCATTAAAGTCTCGAGACAATGTATGAAACAAATGGAAATAAGTCGATGAAAGTTCACGATGCATTTGCATTTTAGCTGTACTCGTATGAATCCATTGGGCAAACGTTAAATACGGGTACATTCCTTTCTCTTTCATGTAAAGCATAGCCTTTCGGAGTACCTACAAAAAGTCATGATTTATTTCCTTATAAAATACAGAATAAGGCGGATGATTGCTTAAAAATTATACAGCATTGTCAACTTATAGCTGAACTCAAATTATATTGATGCCAAATTCCTCAAGTCCCATAACTATTGTTGAATTGTCGAAACTTACACCTATCTGAATGCTTTTAGGAGAGTGAGGCAAAACACCGAATAAGAAGGGTTCCTCCCTTATCCACAAAAGCAAAGTTTTCGATTCCGGTAAAGAAGTACCAGCGGGACCGGGACTAGGAGACTTGAATTCTTTAGATTTCAAAATCCCCATTGAACTTGCTTTAGGCATTTTTCGGTTTTTTCAGTTCGGTGACGTGAGTGACGTTGCGATGGGTTAAATACCTGTAATGTATTGCAAAAAAGTAATTGATTTCATACATCATTTGAACTTTGAACATATTTACAAGACATTAGATTGTGACAAGCTATCTCTTGTCAGTACAATCTAACAAGACATAGCTTTTTATGTTATGCTTAATTAACAATTTTCAAGGATTGTATGTACTAAACCTCACCTGTCTTCAGTCTTGATTATCGCACTGATTGAGAATATGTACTGTAAAGAAAGTGACAACAAAACAGAAGAGAATTTATTATGTATACTGCCAGCTTTGCAGTGCAAAGAAGTAAAACCCGTAATACAGGTAATGATTATTCCAATGAGCCCGCGGATATTTCTCTTTGTTTTGATTTTTGACACAAAAATAAATAGCCATATACATTAGGTCATTGATTATATGATGCAATTGATTAAATTATTATGAACTTCTGCATTCTGCTTGTATGTAACTGCTGTTGGAACTTGGAACACAATAACGCAGGCGGTATTAGACTAAGCTAACTACAGTACAGACTACAGTACGGAGTGTACAGTGTACATTGTCGGTTTACAATTTCAAAATGGAAATAAATCGTCTGAACTTCATACTCATGATTATATTGTATTGTAGCTTTAAATGAAACAGGGATATGGATAGTTGTTTCATCGAATTGCGTTGGAAAATCGGTGTGACTCGGTGTGACTCGAAAAACACATGAGTATGATACGAGCGATTTATTTCGACTTTGAAATTATTATCTTACAATGTGCAGTGTAGAGCAGAGTGGAGACTACGACACAAAAAATGCATATTTTGCATATACATCTTGTTGATTTGCATGGATAATGTATTATAAATTATAATCTAGGTATAATACATTCCTACTCATTCGTTCGAAGTTCGAAGGGTATTTATTTATTTATGGGACTGTTGTTCGACTGATGCGATTAATCATGCAAAAACAAATATGCAAATATCTTCTTTTTAATCTTTAATCGAGTATCATCAGTATGCAGATAGTATCTCTGGTCTATCTAGCATTCAAATTCAAACTATAAAATCGACGACGCTGCTTCAGTAATACTTGATCAACTATGTACTACATTAATTAATTTTCTCCAAAATAGCTTGATGTATACTATAATCTACATAATTTTATTATACCTAGTGCAGGGATGATTATTTTTCATTTATCATTCTTATCAAAGGCAAATTGTTTGTCATTATCATAGAAATAGGAAAAGCATACATTGTATGTAGCTCTATCTATAGTTATTAATATATTATTATAATCAGTAGACACCCATACTGCCATACTCAAGGGCGTATCTTGAATTTAGAAATGGGGGACTCGAGATTATCTGGGGGTGGCCCAAATCCCACATATACAAATATGAATTTTTCTAAGCAAATTTAAATGGACTGATTTATTTGGGTGGGAGGACGAGCTCCCCATAAATACGTTCTAGCACGCTTTATAGTTTACAATTTTACAGTGCAAAATAATTTTATTAATTTATTTTTTTATTATTTATTTTTTTAAAGTTATTTTATTAATAAGTATATAGTAACAAAACATCAAGTGACAAAATTAATTTTTAGAATCCCTAAGTATAACAATAAAATAATAGTTTAATTTCTTTTAGCAAATTCGGACTTGTCCATCTGAGGATGAATCCAATAAAGCGAAGAACCCACCTCGCAGATAGGTTATATCTTTCGGTCGCATTATCTCAGAATCTCCAGTGTTTTGGATGAGTTCTCCAGTAAATTCATATTTCCAATCAAGCACAACAATGCAATTATGAATGGTATCACATACAAGAAGGTTGCCAGCGACGTCCACTATCAATCCAGCAGGTCGACCTACTCCACCCCAAAATAATAAGAATGTAATTAAGTTTCATGAATTTATATAATTGGGTGTTTTGACTAAAAGACACCTTCTAGTAAAAGCTATAAAAATAAGTTTACTTTACATATTCTTTACCTATAATGGACTTATTCATAATCGTAGAGCATGCGGTCATTTCCACATTTATTTTAAAAACAGATGAATTCATCCAGTCCGATACAATTATGTTTCGACCTAAAATAAATATGACCATTTATTTATTATTTATAGTTACAAAATGATGTTGGAATAAAATTATATAGTTACTAAATCACCTTCGAAATCAAAAGTGATTCCTTTTAAATAGCCAAATGACCCTTTAAATTGTCGCAGGAATTTCCCATTCGGGTCAAAGAGTTGAACACGGCGGTTTTTGGTGTCAGCTACTGCTATGAAATTTCCATCGTTAGAAACGGCAATACCCCAAGGCGATGAAAATTCTCCATTTGCCGACCCTGATCCCCCAAACGACGACATGAATTCTCCGGCTGATGAAAAAATCTGAATTCGATCGTTTCCACGATCTGAAATCAAAATCCTATCTTGATTGCTGTCATATGCAATTGCAACAGGTTGGTTAAACTTGCCAGTTTGATTTCCAAATTTTCCAAAACGAAAATGAAATTCGCCATCAGGTCCATATACGAGAACTTCATGATTTTCTCGATCCGTTAAAAAAATCTAACAAGAATACGCTCATACATTATTTACATAAAGATGGTCAAAATAAGGGTGTTAGGATATAGAATATATTAATATAATATAGTATGTATATACATACTAGGTACTTTCTTTCTAATATCCTGAGTCAAAATGTAAGTGCCTCAAGTGTCAAGTGCCTATATTATGGTCATGATGGGTACACCCTTGCTTGTGTAAATATAGCAATAATTTATTTTCCATAAACTCTAAAAATATCTGAGATAAAAACGAACCTGCTCTGTTTTCGTGTTACAACAAATTCCCCATGGTTTAATTTTTTTAACTTTGTCCGGGTCAGTGGATTGAAGTGTCCAAGAAACTATTGGCCGTCTATCGCGAACTGTTTGGTAGTCCCTGGATATGTAAATGTTAAAAGGACACCCCCGAATGCTGATTCCACAAAATTTGACATCTATGGTGTACTCCCCACATTCAACTGCACGAAAGCAGCATTTGACCTTGGAAGCAGCATTATCGGGTTGTCTGACCAGTTTTGCTTCGTACGGGTAGCGTAGACCAGAAGGTGACGAAATATGCAGGGAATAAGCATTAATACTTATGTGCATTTCATTTGGTATTAGTCCTAATTGCACTGAAAACTTGATGTCATTTTCTGTAATGTACTGCTTGTGGTCCATATCCCAAGATAGAGTGAAAAGTTGCGCTATAGCATCTATACTTGCACATAATCCCTTTTCATCCGAACGAATACTTAAAGCTTTTGAAGAGCTTTCTTCATTGTTGGAAGCGGATTCACGGCTTCCATTTGCACTTCCAGGACAATTTTTCATTTCAGAGATATTTTTCAAGTTATTTGCTAGGTTTCCGGTCGTGGGAGAAACTGGACAATCTGACGGGGGAGATTCTCTGTTACTAGCTCTTGGCGATATTTTAACTGGTAGAGGCAATGCTAAAGACACTGATTGCATAATTTTATCCTCTTTCATAGACATTTTCTTATGCATGTATTTTCGCTAACACTTGTTCGTAGAAACTGTCCTAAAACATCTAACAAGTGCAGTGATAGTAGCTTATTATTTTATAAGAGATATATAGAGAGACTGACAATGAGAGACACTTCCTAATATAATTAATAGGTCAAATATGCCAAAAACACTTCTATGACTACTTAACTAATTCAAAATAATAATTATTATAGGGAATTGACTTTTGTAAAATTCCAAATTGTATTGAAAAGATATGAAATGTTGTAGACTCTAGCTGTATTGAATGCATAGATTTTTACGTTAATAAATATGCACCCATTTAGGCACTTTTACCATTTTTAAGCTCTAAATTGTAAGCGACATACAAATGAATTTTTCCTGTACTTTTTATGAAATTATAGTGGTATCCTTTGACTTGCTTACATTACATTACGATACTTACAAATACAATAGTTTCAAAACATATTCTTCATATTTGCACATTACTATATTTATTATGATGTTTCCCTAAAGATGATGTTCAGATGGTGACCTCTCCAATGTCCCTCTTATGTGAAACTTTTCTTTTATGTTCTAGTTCTATTCGTTTGACAAACGTTTATAGAGCTAATGTACACATCAAAAAATTATGTTTTTCAACACCTTTATTCGAATGAATGGATAACAAAATTCTCAGTTGTTGACAGAAAAGCATAGATCTTTAAAATTAAGAAATTACGCCAAGCCTGACAATTCTTTCTGAACTTTCTTCCATTCTGCGAGGGGTCCGTGATCTGGCAGATATTTCACGTTGCAGCCATCATTAGCTAAGCGCCCATCGCTCTTTAATTTTTCATATTCTGGTCGCTCGAATTTCGTGAATCCAAACTTCTTAGATACGAAAATCTGTTGGTAATGAAAAGTACATTAGATTCTTAGACACATATCAACCAAGATGTTTTAGTTATAATGCTTCCTACAAGGGACCTTAACTTTATACAAGTTTGTATTATAATTTATACCTTTTGACGCCCTGGGAACTTAAATTTTGCACGACGGAGAGCTTCGATGACTGAAGCCTTATGTTTGTCCAAAGATCTTACACTCATGATTGGTTGCCCAATATTAACACGAGCTACAGTTCCTTGAGGTTTTCCAAACGCTCCTCTCATTCCAGTTTGAAGCCTATCAGCCCCGGCACAGGACAACATCTTATTGATCCGGATGACATGGAAAGGATGAAGTCTCATTCGTATGTGGAATTGATCCTTGCCGCAAGACTTAACCATATATTTATTGGCGCAGATACGTCCGGCTTCCAGGGCCTCGGAAGACAGTTGTTCATACTCGTCCGAAACTAAATGAACGCAGAGAGGAAAGTCATCCACGCGAGCCTTCTTCTTTCCCAAATCGAAAATTCTAATTTTGGCATCTGGGACACCACGACAGAACCGAGATTTGGGGTACGGCTTGTTCTTGCAGTACCGATAACTGTGAACACACAAGAAATGATAATTAACTAACCGTAAGTTAACTTTTCACAAAACATTTTTACGTGTTCAATATATGCGAATGGTAACGGTAAAGCATGTTTTCGTTTGAAGTTCACTTTTACATCGATAAGTTTGCAATGGAAAAGGCGACAAACGACCGAGGTATCCTCGTTTATATATGCACTTAATTTTCTGGCTATTACTCATTTAAAATTAAGTGTAATAGCCGAGGGAAGTGCGTAATTAATTAGGTAGTTCAAAAGGTTGGTCTATGTTAAAAGTATTAGGGTTAGAGCCTGTTGGTTGGTACGCTCACGTTTACTTTTACTAACAATAAGACTAATTCATTTCATTATCAAATTACGATAGATAAGGAATACAAGTGACAAGATAAACTATTGACACCTGCCTGTACAATAAGTGACCAGTGACAGGGATCACGTTAACTTACTATCGATTAATATTTTAATACAATAAAAATTGTCGAGTTATCAAACCAAAACGTTCTCAAGATCGACTAAAACGTTACTAAACTAAAACAAGGCAAATGGAGAAATAAAATAATTATATGTAAATTTTATACTGTGAAAGTCAAAAGTAATTTAGTACATTAATTATAAAATCCAAATGTTGTATTTTTAAAAGTATCTAAACTAAAGCTATATCGTTTCTAATAACAAATCACCAAACAATCTGGCGTGCTGTTGTGACTTTCGGATTTTAACATCACAGCATACATAATCCTTAAATTAAATGTTAAATAATGATAAAGACAAAATAAATGAAAATCTGCATTCAAAAACTGAACATTACACCAACCAAAGTGAGATCAAATGGTACCAGATGGTATAAGAAAAGAATATAAAATGTAAAAACTAAAAACAACTACAACAAATAGTTCATAGTATAGTAATATTTTTTATTACAACGAGGATGGAAAAATTTTGGCTTTTTCTTACCATCTTGCAGGTCTCCGACCCATTTTGAATACGAAAAACTATCAAAATTGGACCTGAAATTATAAACAACAATTAGCAATTTATAAATGTTTATGATACAAAAAATCTGAATTCGTATTTTGAAAAATGCTAAATCAAAACTTGAAATTTTGGTAAGAGCACTTATTCCACTCACCTATCTCCAACAGGAGCACACTGGCTATGGCCACGTTATGGCTGTGAAACTAAGCGGGTCTGTCGAGAATGGATGGCGCTGGCTTCCTTCTACTTCATTTACCGCATGGACGTTGCACAGAATAACTTTTTCATATTTTCAACACACTCCATATGGATCTAGAGCAGCACACAAAACAACGCCAAAAAGTTAGACTTACACAAAAGTAAGTGTTCATTTATATTAGCACACCCAGGGTAGCCTGTAGACTTGGGAACGGGCACGGTTTTTCGGATCCGACCCGAACCCGACCCGAAAAATGTGAAGCCCGAACCCGACCCGAACCCGTTTTAAGGGAGAAAAATTATAACCCGACCC
>JABASD010005422.1:0-12464 GCA_019776165.1 Pogonognathellus flavescens | reverse complement strand
CTATATGGGGTAACTCAAGAAATTTATATTTTTTAAATTTGTTTTGAAGACTGGGCTTTCACATTAGCCTAGTGTCATTCAGTTTTGAGACACTGAATTTCTAGCGTGACCCAATCAGACGATAAAGGGTCCATGGTACTGCTCAATATTTATATTTTTATATTTAATTAATAATTATTAAATTGGTAAAAACTTATTATAGTTTAGAGTTTAGAAAAGATGAGCAGAAACATTTATGATTTATTTTAAATCTCTGCTCTTGATGTCATTATTTGATCTTCCGTTTTCAATGGAAGAAGTTTATTTTATAAAAACTGTGTATGAAATAGGAATTGGTGTTTCAAGCGGGAAAGTCGTTTGGTGTCTCGATTTTTGTTTCACAACGAAAGCCGCAAATTTTACCCTGCCCACGAACGGGGTCCATGTCCTAGTCTGATGGAATTACAAGAGGATTGGGCGGCCGTAGGTTACGGAATTTGTCGCTGTATTAATACACAGAGTGGCCAACGTCCCATCATGTACTGGAAGGAAACCAACCGCTGCTACTTCGGATACCACCAGGTGCAAAATCCAAATTTAAGTTCAAGTTAGATAAAATGATGTCGGAAGACCGTGAGTATTTCTAATATGTATTTGTGTTGAAATCAGGGACCGTGCCACAAAGGAGAATGGTTGCATTACAATGATAAGCGGGAACCGGAATGTAAGAAGAACCCGTGTCCATTGGCTCCTCTGGCTAATACGGAAGAAGACATTGAAGACTGGACGAAATTGAAACCAGAGACGAATTTCATCGTGCAACACCACAATGGTGGTTGTTACGAAACTCATACAAAAGCTTATTGTCCAAGAGACGAAAAATTATTTCTACAACCAGACGGATTCAATGTCGGTTGTTTCAACACTGCATCCGATGGAACACCCATTTATGGCATCGGGGCAGGAGGAGGAATAGCAGTCGCTCCCACACAAATGTGCAAGTCTGGATATAAATTGGATGAAAGAAGCCACTGCGTCAAAATCGTCATTTTTGATATCGAAAACGAATAATAATAGCTAGAGTCCATTTTATGTCAGCTTATTTTTTATTTAAGGAAAATCATGAACTGGCTATAAAGTAAAGTCTACACGAAGTTGTGTTTTGTCAAATATATCTCACTTTGTTAAAGTTGGTATTTTTGTACTGAAAATGAGGGCATTTAAAAGTAAATATTTATTTATTGGTAGAAAAAAGTTTTCAAGGTCAGTTATTATTCCAATCAACATCTAGCAATTTATAATAATTAATTACGAAGACTGTATGTGTACAGAAATTTCGAATTAATTAATTATCATATTAATTCGGAATTGTGATGAAGAATTACAGTTCATTTTAATTTGTGAGATGTTTACAGACAGGAGTGAATAGAAATAAACGAAAAGACTGCCTTGTCAAAAATAATTGTACATTTATTTTGGGTTTAAAAATATTTGTCAGAAAAAAATCAGAAATGGAAAATGTGAAGAAATGTTTTTTTGTTCATTGTCTCAAAACCTTGAGTTTTGAGCCGAAGAAGGAATTATCATTTCCGTATCGGATGGCTAGTTGGGACCCTTTTTCTTCCGTGTAGGATAAAATTGCACAGCGATTGTCTTTCCATTCATTCATGCGGTACATCTTGCACTCCCCTGTCAAAATGCATTTTCATTACATATGCAAGAAATACACGAGTTTCTGAAATTATTACAAAAAGAAATATTTTATTTTTACCCCACTGGGAAAAGAAATCCAAAATATCTTTTTCCGTCGCTTCTTTTGAAACATTTCCAACCCAAATTGGAAATGTCATTTTCGGCTCATAACGAACATTCTCTTCGACATTTGTTTGTGGGGCACATACTTTCTCTTGCATTTGTTTCCCCATCTCTTCCTTTTGCGAATGATGTCCATTTCCTTCTTTGCTATAATTTTTCTGCTGTTGTGGTGGTTTTTGAGAAGACCGCGACCTCCAGGACTGTTCCTCCGGCCCACCAGATGCACAATTATAAAAATTAGATTTTGAAGGTTTGGGTTGAGTATAGTTATTGCTTTTATATGGCGGTTTATTGTTGGCTGTGAAGTTGACGCTGATGGATCCTCCCGCTGATCCACTCACTTGGAGTCTTCCCAGATCTCCCATCAACGATTTGTTGGCATTTGAAGATGGAACATTTACCACAAAGCGCAGTTTTAAATTCTCCTTAGCTTTTGCAAATCCCTGCAGCAGAAACACAAAAAAGTCACTTTTTGTAAACAAATTAATTTTTTAATGTAAAACGCATGCATGCACTTCATTCTTTAGCAAATTATCAATAACTTACAATTTGAATTCCTTTGACAGAATCCTCGACCTTGAGGACTGTGCATCGTGAAGGACAGTTTGTTTCTAAGGCACTGGTGACGGTGGAATCGTTTCCTGCTTGAATGAATGTAAATTGGAGATTTCCATCCTTCAATTTTTCATTGAGTAATTTAACCATCGAGTCCAAAGTGAAATTTTTGGAGGAGGTATCTTCTCCGTCCGTGAATGCCACGACGTGAAGGACGTCCAATTTAGAACCTGTAAATTAATTCCGTCACATGATGCTTGATTAAAAGCAAGAAGTATAAGAAGATAATTTATAAAGTGCTTAACTTACAGCTGTATGGAATTTCGTTGATAGTTTGTCCGATGCCATCGTAGAGAGCTGTTCGACTTCCGCATTTTGTGAGACCTGCTGAAAGTCGGTCCAAGTCCAAATATTTCTTCTTTTTAGAAACAAGCGTTGTCACAACTTCATCAAACTTGCGAATTACGAAACGAACATACGGAGGACAATGTCCGATAATATCTTTAACTGCTGAAGACACCGCCTGGATTTTGGCACCACTCATGCTTCCACTTGTGTCAATCGCCATGAAAACTGTCGCCTCAGGCCTTCGAACATCTTCTTCTTTGGTTGTGGTTACCGTCACACTAAAATTACTCTTAGTAGGTCTTCCTTTGGTAGCCATTTTCAACACAAATAAATATTCCCAGTTTCAAGATTTCTGCTGTTAAATTAAAATGTTTACACTGGACAAAAGCGGTAGGGGCTATGTAAAGGTGGAAGAATACGAAGATGAATGTAATCAAATGCTAATTAGACAGGGTTATATATAGTTAAAATAATAAAGCCTCAAAAATAATCATTTTCGATTGCTCTGTGAAACCAAATGAAAATGATTAATTTTATCTCGTTCGAATGGCAAATGGCATCATCATTGACAAATCAGAACTGTAAAAATGACGATGACGGAGATAGAAGACCTGAATCGGCACGCATTGAATTGACCAAGGGCATATCTACGTATGGGCTCGCTCACCGGCCTTCAGCCCCCCAGATTCCGGAAAAAAGTATCGGCCGCAAATTTTGGCGTGTGAGCATCCCCCACACGACTCGAGCACCCCATTTCAAGATCCTAGATACGTTCTTGCAATGGACAATTGGAACAGTAAAGTCATAGTTATAAATCGTAATAAATAAATCCAAATGAAAGATAAGATAAAATGGAGAAGAATCAAAAATGAAATTATATTATGATATCATTTTGTGATTGTAGGTACAATCAATTTACGTGCTTGGGAGACGTGGATGTGATTTGATGAGTCATAATAGCATAACAACGCACAAATCTAATTTAGTTAATAGAGCAAAAATTGCATTTTTAGAAAGAGCTCAATGGCGTATCTAGCATTCACGTGAGGGTTTATCGGGCTTGAGCTATCCCCTCCCCAGATTCCGGGAAAAGAGGTTATTGGACAAAATGAATTTTTCTGAGGTTCCTCTCGTCTCTCGAGCCCCCCATTTCAAAATCCTAGTTATGCCCTTGAAAGAGCTTTACTTTGCGCTTGAATAATGATGATGAGTATTTAGTTTTTCTCAGCAAGTAGTCAGTAGCAAATTAAAATGTTCTATTTGAAAATAAATTGTGCCTAATACGAATGAGTCTGGAGATTTTGTTAAATATAAATTATATTATTGATTTGCTTGGAATATTCCATTTGAGAAATCACATTGAATTAATTACTGCTATTAAATATTTGTAATACTTTTCTAATAATTAAAGAATAACAATAATAATAATTATAATAATAATGATAACGTTTTATGCGGAAAGTTAAATAATTTGTTTAGAAACTGAAGCTGCTTCTACAAAAACAAATAAAATTTTCTATGTACATTTTTCTTTGAATAAGAGTAAAACTATTTTGAACGAAAGGGTGAGAGTTGAAGAGAAGGGTGTTGTGTAGAAATGTCTTCGTGAGGAATAAAAAACAGTTTGGTTTTCTTAAGAATTAGCAGCACTTGGATTTTTCTGGAACGCCTTCGGGTAGCGTGGAAGGATAGGAGGAGCTGGAATTTCTGGAGAAGCCCGTTTTGATCCCGTCCCAATGTTCATCGTCCACTTTGTATTCTCCAGACTGAATCCGATTGTAAATCTCTTGAGTAATCATCTGAAAGGCTTCCTCCACGTTTTGTCCAGTTTTGGCAGACGTCTCTACGAAGTGAATGCCCAAGGAGGACGCGTACGAGTAGGATTCTTCGGAGGGCACTTGACGCTGCTGCTTTTCACACAAGTCGGATTTGCAGCCAACGATAAGGAACACGGGACGAAGAGGCTCAATGTGACGCTTCGCTTCTGCCATCCACACAGGAAGTTTTTCAAACGAAGAACGATTCGTTATGTCATACGCTAAAATCGCACCCACTGAATTCCGGTAGTAAGACTTTGTAATCGAACTGAAAATTACAATTACAATTCATATTACTTTTAAACAAACTTGAAGAACTATAAACAGAAATTGTATTTGAATTTTTATAATAGACGAAAACGTTTAGTGCTTTAGAAAAGAAACTCACCGAAATCTTTCTTGTCCTGCGGTGTCCCAAAGTTGTAACTTGACTCTTGTCCCATCACGAACTTGAACGAGTCGAGCAAAAAAATCTACCCCAACGGTCGGATCAGATACCTACACAAATAATAATCCTTATTAAATATTTCAAAATAAATATAGTAAGAATAAAAAGAAAATAATTACAGTAATGATTTTGTAGTTAGTTTAAGAATAATAATTGTCTTAAATAAATTATAGTTCATTCATAATTAATATTATAGTAATTATGAAAGCACGTAAAAAGAGTAAATTGATTTATTTTTACTTCTGAGAATTTTCCATCTGTGAAATATCTGAGGAGTGAAGATTTTCCGACAGTTGTGTCTCCAATAAGAATTAGTCTGAATTGGTAGTCAAATATTGGATCTGCCATTTTTTCGAATACAAAGAGTAACAAATCAGTCAAGTCAGATTCTTCCAAAAAGCACCAAAAATACAATTGCTTCGAGAATAGAATACAGTGTGTGAAGTCAGTTGGGTTAAGGGCGGATGAAAAACTACAGAATTCTCTTCGTGTCTTGACTCACTGCAATATAAATTAAAAAATAAATTAATAAATTATTTTCAGTTAAATATTAGACAATAATTAAATTATTTGTAAATTCTAAAGAACCATTTGAGTAATACCTTTGCTTTAAAAAATGAACATTGAGAGCTAATTTTGTATTTGTGAGGCACGTTGCACTTCATCTGAGTTTAAGTCAGCTGTTTGTATGTGTTAACTTCATTTTTAATTAAAATCACCAACTACAATCTCCCACTTCAATTTTTCAACTACTGAATTAATTCCTTAATTAAATGTGAATAAAATCCACAGTATATTTTAGATTTAAAGACCCCAACCAAATTTAATTGTAGAATTTGTTTAGTAGTTGACTCACAATTTATTGAGCTATAGCTATGTGAGGGAAAACTACACACAAAAATATTTCCTTATTTTCTGAGCAATTTGTAAGGAGGATATTTATGAAATGACAACAATTCCGTGTGGTTGTGGCTGCTGCGTTTATGTTGGACAGAATTAATAAAATGCGTAGAATATTTGCAGCCACTTTTAGAAACACTGACGTAATAGTAAATGAGAGTAGGAGACACAGAAGCTGAACATACGCAACGGAAATGAGAGAATTGTAAAGTAAGAGAAACTTTTCAACACAAACACCTCACTTGCATATACAGAGATATTGTAAGTATGATTGTGTTGTTAGAAATAAACAGGCTAAGAAGTGTTAATGGTTGTGTTATACAATAGAAGAACTGAAGTTGTGTTTATGTTGGGACAGAGCTGGGAGAGGTGATTAGGGTAATTATGTGTGTGATCGTATTTGTGTGACAATGAAGCGCTAAGGACTACTAAGGAGGATGTAAGTGAGTGTGAGTGAGTGAGTGACAACAGGGGAATTATTAATCCAAGTGAGTCACACTTGTAAATTGTAAACTATGTAAACCATCCATCCCAGTCTTCTACCATTTTAACACTTTATACGCGTCCAATTGCATGGAACAACGGAATCATATGAATAGGCTGGTGCTGTATAAATGGAAAATATTGAAATGCATTGAATGTAAATGGATGCAAATGTTGATATTGATAATTTCTTACAGGCATGATATGGTCATAGCCTTCAATTCATGATGGAGCAGCAATATGCAAGAGTCACATGCTCACAGAAACATTTATGTAATTATTTAACAAATATTACACAGAATTATGCCCATAGCTATACATAGTAGCTATATAGAATGATGTAAAGCTGTTATGTAAAGCAAATGGTTAATGTACTCAACGTATCAAATGGAAAGCTAATAGCTCCTACTGACTATGTGAATGTTGTTTTGCTCCTGTAACAGAATATACTCAAAAGGATTATTTTTATTCTCCGCTCACTACTCGCTTTGTCATTTCTAATCTGAATCACAATACTTTGACTTCTCATACTCCACTCGCACTCTTATCTCGTACTTTACAACCTAAATGCATTCAATCATCAAACAATTAACTTCGAGACGTCTCTTCATTCTATGACTCATAAAACATATCCATAGCCCAATAATCTCCTATGAAATAATCAATTTCATTCTGACCTAACATTTATTTATTTTTATCCACATGTACCTAGCACATGTAAAAATTGTTTATACATTCTTTATTTAATCCTTTCACGGATTGTCTCAGTGTCTGTAAATCCTTTTCTCATGAATTCTATTCTCTTTTCCCTGCTATAATACCAATGACTCACATTCATGAGAAAATTCTTTCTTTTTCTCTCTTCGGATTAGACTTATAATTATAAACTTATATTATTGGAACAGGGTTAAGTAAAGATAATACACAGCATATATTATTATTAAGCCTAGAAAAAATAGAGCTATGTGCCTTGACTTGTCAAAGTGAGTTATTTCCAGTTTTCTTGGAAATAAATGATACTTGGACTTCGCATTCCCTTCCCAAGACAAATTGTATCGTTTTAATTCGTGGATTTAATTTTGCCTGCTTAATAAAATGGTAAAAGAATAATTGAAATGAAAAGAGATTTAAACGTTTCAAAGTTATGGCCATGAGATGAGATTGATTTACTGGAAGCGTAATTGAAAACAACAACAAAACGAAAACTGTAAACATTAAAAGGCAAGTAGGAAAATGAGCGTAAAGTAGATTGTGTCAATTAATGTATTGTGTTTTGATGGCGAATGATAATGGCAGGAGCAGACAGACAAAGTAAACAGAAAGAAAAGGAATTGCGTCATTTATTACTCGCAACATTGGGGAGTCTGTGACGTGCCTTGTATAGATTGTTAGAAAAGTTGTTTGATGTGAGTATTACAGGAGTAATATTATTTTGTTTCTGTTGAGACTGTGTGAGAGGAATAAAAAAAGGAGGAATACCCGTTTGGCAGCATTCTACACATTTCTGCACAAAAGTCCTTGATCCATTCTTCAATTTACATTTCTTTCTTGACTCACTTTTCTTCGTTCTTTTCGTCCTATCTCAATTTAAGTCTCCTTATGCTTCGCTTTTATGACTCTGATAACAAATCATTCATTCATTCTCCTTCATTCATTCAACTCAGCCAATACAACTTCAAAAATCTGCACAGATGGACATATACCACACAAATCCACTCTATACGTTCATTTCTTTATTTGTTTGTTTCCACAAAAAGTTGCTTCTTCACTAGTCCAATTTTTTCAATGGTTTGTTTTAATTTTTAAAATACCTGACACAAAAATGTTGGTTTAAATGAACTAATTGTTTGTAGAATGTAAATAAGGATGAATTGTTGCGGCAGAAGAAGAAGGGTTGAGATTTAAAGTGTGATAAAATGGAAATGAATTAACTGTAAATGGGGCTGGGTGGGTTTTAAACAGGAGGATCTTTTTGTGGATGGACTGACTGACTTTGGGAAGCAGCGGAGCATCTCTTATGAAATTTAATCTTTCTTCCTCCCTCATTCATCTCACCTTGTCTGCATTTTATTGCCCTACCAAAATTATTCTTCTGCTTCGCTTCTTTCTCTTTCCACTTTACAGCCCATGAATTCTCTACAATTACGCAAACTATTATTAAAAATGTTAACTCATTCAAATTACACTCAGAGAGCAACCAGAAATAAAGACGTTTTGTAATCAATAAAAATATCGAATTTAAATAAATCGTCCTTTTATTTCAATTTGACCTACATCAAAACTAGAAAAATTAGTAAATTGGTGATTATTTCATGAAATGTGGTTAATTTGAGTTAATTGACCTGAAATAAGAAAATTAGTGCTTTATAATAATAATGTAGGATGTTATTTACTTAATTGCTGAAGGAATTGAATAAGAAGGGCGCTGAGACAGAAGTAGAGTTTGTAAATGAAGATGAGAAGGCGTTAAAGAAGAAGAGGAGGAAGATCATTCATTCATTTCTTCGCAGTTTGTTTTCGTTGTTGGTTGTGGAGCATTTAAAAGCGACGGGGGTTGTTGGACTTGGGTCAAGTGAAGTGAAGTCTATAAAGGGAGGTAATAAGAAACTGAGCAAGGAGCACAAGAGACGGATGAAATAAAAATAAAAAGAGTAAAAACAACAACAAAAACTAAAAACGAGCTGAAGGGGAACTGACCATAGCTATTCCCGTTTTTATTTATCTCTGATCCCCTTGCGAGTGAAGAAACAAATCTAAAATGATTCTGAGCCTTCATTCGTAATACTTCGTACTTTTGGCTTCAATGACCAAATGGATTTCTAGGTAACTGTAAATTACAAACGCAACAACATTAAATTTATCATTCATCCATCAGCAAGTCATTCACAAACACGAATCCATCAAATGAAAACAGCCGCACTCAAAACGCACCAACGAAGATCTTAAAAATAAATCGCAAAAAATAGTTTTTTCCAACAGCACCTACCTACATTTAAAATAATATGATTAGTTTCACTTATTCACAAACAAGGGCATATCTAGCATTTAATAAAGGTGAGGCTCAAGAAATTCAGAGGGGGTCCACATTATATAAATAATTCTGGAATTATTCGCTGCTGCCTTAAAAATAATAACCAACAAGTTACCCGCAAATAACCCCATTTCTCACAAGGTCTTTCGAACCCCATCCTTAATACGCCCTGCCCTGGCTTACAAAATTCTCATCAAAAAATCGTAAAAAAATATTTCCTTTTCCTAAAGAGAAACTTATTTTATACCTAATTATAGAATTAGAAATATTAGAATGGCATAAATTTAAATTCCAGTGCAAACAAAATTAATTCCCCTAAAAATCTTTCAGCAAAATAAAAAATTGCAATTCGCAGAATTTAATTTTTGTCCTTTTTAGCAGAAAAATTAGATACCCTTAACCCCTTTACTCTTAATTAAAGTTATTTCCTTTAAGGCGCAAATAATTTTTTCTTTTACGGTATAAATAAAATATAATTTTTTCCTATGCAGGAATAATTATTTTGATTTGTTTGATGCTTCTATTATGTGTTTTGTGAGTAGAATGGTAACTAATTAGTATAATAATAAGATGAGCAAAGTGTGCAGCTGGTTGGCTTCATGCAATTTAATCTCAATTACTGCTAGTAAGTTCGTAATCACTGCTATAATAATTTTCTACCGCAGTTAGAACACGATGGATTAGGAAAATGAAGCTTTGAGTGATTTATATGGTTAATTAGGATTGCTGATTGCTCCGCCTGCTCTGAAATAATTTATTATAATAACGAAACGAAATGAATTTACAAAATTACACAAAGCGTGATTGATAGTTTGAAAAATGTTGGAATTGTTAAGGGAGATAAAGAGGAGGGAGACGATAGGAGTTGCAGCATCAGATAGAAATTAGAAGAGAATAATTTATTTCAGGCTTGTCTGTTGGATTACCGTTGTTGCACGTTCCCAGAGTTCTTCTTGTACTTTGTTGTAGTTTTGTGTGTTAGTTGAGTTGTTCATTGTATGTTTTAGTTGTACGTGTCTGCAGTCTACTCTCTGATCTCTCTTTAGTCTTCGTTAATTAAAATGAAGCTTTTTTTATGGCTCCGATGAGAGTTTCATTTTACTCAATAAAAATGTCGATTGTGCGCTTCACTTGCAGCACCACGCCACTTCAATCTCAATTCAAGCCCAATCGCTAAATCTCTGCAACAACTCTCAACGAACCACAATCTCAACAATCCTCAACTTCTTAGATTAGCCATTTTAGCACAGAAGAACTACGAAAAGAGATAATCGTTGTTTGGGATAAAAGAATCCGCGCAGAGGCATCGATTTCATTGCTCATAAAAAATTAACTCTTTTTCTAAAAGTCCATCTCGTCTTTCTTTTGTTTCAGTTGTAAGAAGTAGGCAATGCCGATGTAATAATAAATTAACCCTTAACAACTAATCATAATTTCTCTTTAATTGAACACCTTCTCTCGCTCCTCTTATTATCAAACAGAACAAAGTCCAACCAATTTATAAAAGTACACACAGAGGAATTTAATAATAGTAGCTCTAGTAGCTAACAAGTAAGAGGTAATAGTAAGAATAATATTATTGTTATTTTCACAATCTTATTGGCACTGGTAATCTACTCCTTGCAGAATTTTGTGCATGAATCATGTACAAGAATTTGAGTAATTGAATGAAAAAGAAAGTTTCATAAAAAATGCAACAGCATCACATTAACGGAATGCCACGCCTCTTTTCCCTCTGGATGCTTTTACAAGATTCATTTTTGTGTTGGGAGTGGAAAAGTTGCATTTGTAAATGACAGAAGAATTCATCTCTGAAGAAATGATTAGAGATTTGATGAGTTGATGGATGAAGATTTGATGACGCCATAAAAAAGTTAAAGAGATTACATATTTATGATTATTGGTGCTGTTGCAGTGTGGTCCATTCTGAAAGAGTCTCGAAGATGTTTCACTCGTACTTTCATTTACTACAGACGATTATTTTTATTTTATCCCTTGGGGCGAGTAGTGCTTTGCATTTTTGTGCATCATTGACTCAGTCAGACTCATGCAGTTGTTAAAGGACGAAGAAGCGCAGCAAGGAGACAAGAGACTCGTTTTAAGGTGGATCTTTGCAGCATGACAAACGACAGGCGACAGAAGAAGAAGATAAAAAAGCTTTCAGAGTCTTCGTTGACTGCTACGAAGACTTGTACGCGACAGGAAGGCAGAAAGAGATGCAAAGCAACGTGCGAATGCGAATCTGGTGCTGCTATGAAGAGCAGAGGAAGAAGAATTGAAATAAATTTATTTCTTTGGTAAAATTGCATAAAAGCGAATTTCAGTGTTGCATAAAAGGAAGAAGAGTAAATTTGCAGGTCGAGCAATACATAAAAGTGTAAAGAGTCGAGTCGAGGAATGAGCAGAGTGTGTAGGAGTCAACGGAATGAACGACTCAACGAGTGCACTGCAAATAAGTGCAGCAATCACAAAGGCGTAACCAACCGGGGTCCAAGGCTCAAAACTTTTCTTCAAACTCTTTTTAATTCCACATTCAATTTCTCAGTTTTCCAACAAATTTTTTATTATTAACTTAAACTATTCACTTGCGGATTTTGGGGGAAAACAGAGAACGATGACAGTGTTGAAAAATATTAAATAATTATAAAGTGGCATGTTGAATCACATTCTTTCAGCTGAAACTATGCCTAAAGGGAAGAAAGGGGCCTGCCTGCCAAATATTTATGGGTCTGATTATTGGTCGAATTTAATATTAATAAATGGCTTTCATTGCCATTCATATACAAAATTCCGGCTACATGTACAACAATTTATTTACATATTATATTCAAATAAATGGACCCTAATTAAAATTTATAGATTGTATTTTTGAGAAGTCTGATAGTGAGATCAGATAGACAATAGGAATGATCCCTGTTCCCATATTGTTAATTATTAATTAAACTTAAAATGTATTTAAATCGCGGAGAAGTATTTTGTTTATGTAAGTCAGTGATTTGTTTTGTATTAACCCTCATCCTACCAACGTTAACACAAAAATGTGCAGGGAAATGAATTTTGTTGGTTTTTTTGAAAAAGTCCCGAGCCA
>JABASD010005421.1:0-12464 GCA_019776165.1 Pogonognathellus flavescens | reverse complement strand
GGCCCTTGCGACATTAACGAGGTAAGTATATCACATATAATACAAATACGTTTAGACAATTATAATATTTTAACGTATTGAATTTTGAACGATTTAATTTTTGTCAATAATCATTCATTAAATCATTTTCATTTTGACAGCGGCAAGAAACAAAAATTTCAAACGGAAGAACAATTGAAAGACTTTGTACAGAACCATCCTGCGCTTGCCTGTAAAGTTTTGCTTGCATGAAAAAAGATTATGTAGTTTCACTTCAACACAACTGTAACGAATAAAAATAAATTATAATCGACATTATAATTAAGAATATTAGATTTTTCGTATTGTGCTTATCGTACCTAGAATCGAACAGGAATGTATATAGCAAGAAAATAAAACAAAATTGTGTTACTTTTGAATGTAATAAATTGAATTCACAATGACGATGTTTTATTAACTTAAATTAAATATGTGATAATTTATACATTACATGAATCATTCTATTGTCATTATCGTATAATTCATGTTCATCCTTCAATTGTGTATGGTTCGGATTGAAGCTTCTGATTAGATACAATTGTGCTTGACATCATGAACGTGAATTATTTTGAATGATATCTACACAATGACCGTTTTTCGTATCTATTAATATTTGCAGAAATGCGTTTCTATGTGTGGGCCAATCTTTAACTCGCAGTATAGCCAGTAACTGGACATTTCCGTCAACTGGAGTGGCTTTTGACATCTAAAATATACCATTATTATTATACTTGTATAGATTTTCTTTGAATAGAAAGTTTACATATTTCGATAGCAGTCTAACAGTAATAATATTACAGTAAACTTTGATAAATAAATAGTTTAGGTAATATCATCTTTTCATAATAATATTGTATCTGTCAAAGTATAATACTTCTATGGTGCAGGCAGCTCGCAGCTATAAATATGAAATTTCTCTTCAATTTGGTCACAAATTTAAACTGTTGATATTGCCTAATTCTTGAAGATTCACAAAGAAGAAAAAAATACTTACTATTGTTTCCCTTTCACTGTCACAAATAATCTTTCTCTGCAACAGATGTGTCACAATTAATAGTAAATTTGTTAAATTTTTTGTCAAAAAAACATAATTTCGTTGTATATCTTCTTTGTAACTCATTTTGCAATGTGGAGGACTGAAACGAAATTACATTTGTTACCGAAAATCACAAACGTTTTGGCTTATCATGACAGTTATTCGAGTTAACGGATATCAAACTTCATCCAATCATACAACAGGAAACGCTCATTGCTCTGTTTATAATAAAAATATTTGTTGGTGCTATGTCATTCCCCCATATTTATGTGTAAACAAGATAGTAAATGTTTTCTCTTACATCCATCAAAATCGACGAAACTATTTGTTTGTCGTTGAACTGTTTGTAGTTCATTTTACTCCATCGGACATGCAAAATTCTATCTCTCAAATAATATTACACTAAGCTGCTACTTAAACAAATTTTATACAAAGCCTAAGACACAGAAGTAAATTAAACATAACGTTTATTGCTAAAGCCCGGATCGGTGGCTATATGTTAACAATTAAATATTTTGTCCATTTTTATTAAAGAATTTCAGCTGTAACCAGTAATAATGCCGTTTCATTCTGCCAAATATTTCATATTATACATCGATGAATTTATAACTTTTTTATTGGGTACTGCGGGGAGCTTGTGGCAGGAATGTGTAAAATAAACATTGTTAGAATACCAAATAAATTAAATCGTGTAATAGATGTGAAGGCTATATATGGCCAACAAGGACGTAACGAGGGGAGAGAACATGGGAATATGGGATATATGCACCCTCCCGGAAATAAGCTTTTTTTCTTGATTTTTTACTGTGGTGCATCCCGCTCTCAAACACTCAAAGCCAGGGTGCCGTCTTTATTCATCTCGATTTAACAATTTTGGGCTAATGGAGTGTCTGAGTCTTGACGTGTAGGTTGCGGTTGGAGTGGAATTCGGTTAGAATTGCAATTTTTGGAGCGGGAGTGTTCGAAGATAAGAAAATAGACGTAGTACGTAGGGTGGGAGCGTTTCCCAAGAGGGTGGTATGTTGAATTAAAGATAGAGTGAATTGTTTATACAATTGACAAAAGCGTCCGGGTATGCGTATTTCCATATTGTACCTACAAATTAAGACAGGTACTTTTCCGCACATCTATTTCTCACTCATGTTATGCAATTTTTTATGAGAATGTGATTAATTCGTATCAATTCAGATGGGAGGAGCATTTAAATTTGGTAAATAGATCATATTAGCTCTCACAAACAGCAAAATAATGAAGCACAACTGGAAAAAATATGAACTTCTGTGACAAATTGTACATTTTGGACGAGTAATTAAAAAGAAATTTAAATTAATTATGTTCATATGACCTTACTTAATTCGAATTAATCACATTCCATAAAAAATTCCGTGTCATGAGAGAGAAATAAATATGCAAAAAAGTACATGTCTTAATTTGTAGGTACTAGGTACAATATGGAAATACGCGTCCGGTATATACCGCTTTCACGGTACCAAAATTCAACATCTAAACGTATGGTTGCCTTGGCTGCGGACACATTTAAAATAATTTTTGCAATATTTTAACGATGAGAATTACCATAAAAATTGTTGATACCTAATTGTATTACCATGTATGTATTACTATAATATTATTAATTAATGATCTTACACGACCATATCCGTTTTTTGTTATGTTATACCAATATGCAAAGTAAAATATACAAAATTAATGTAACTACTACTGACTAAATATTAGTCATACCAATCAATTCTTTTGAAATCAACACTAATCAAAACATTACAATATTTGTTCTTATCAACGGCTTATATAATAAACCATTCAAAACGGATGTAATAAAGTAGCGTAAGATAAACAAGTATTAATTCTAAATAACATTTCTTTACTGCTGATTTATCATTTGATTTGTCAACTGTGGTTGCAAAATGAGTTGTAAATGGTTGTTGTGAACTAGTTTTGACAATCTTTGACCGAATTAACTTGATTCGTCTTCGCGATCACGAATTACATGACACACACACGGAGAGACAGAACGTTCCTGTAAAGTAGCTTTCGTTACTAAATACTGAATGTCACCGATTGACTTCATTTTCGAACTAGACGTATGTTGTGACCTAGAGATCACATATGAGAAGTTTGAATGAATTATGTTCATCCGTTTGAGGGTTATAGAGGTCACGGACAGAGGAACAGACGTAGAGACCAATGTTATAAAGTAGCTTAGGCTATTTAATAAAAGCTCATCATGTCAATCATTATAACCGCTATGCATTCTAAGCATAAGTTATTATTCATCCTTCGTCGCGAGTAAACATGAAAATTGAACGGAAAGGGCAGTTTAGATAAAATGAAGCTTTGCGAGCGATTACCTACGAATAATAATTTATTTATTTACCTTGTAAATTTCACAGTAGGTAATCATCAAATATTGCTCAACATCCTTTCTGATTTTTTGATAAATAATACAATGTTACATTTTGATATTAACATTACAGGTGCCGGCAAGTGAGACTGAGAAGCTTCAACACTTCACACTTTTTTAATGATTGAAAATATGACTCACATATCCAATGGTATGTAAAAAGCTATATTTCAGTGCCGGCGTTTTTTGTTGTTTGAACAAGAAGATAAACGCAAAAATAGTGTAAAGTATTACTTCACTATTCAGCAAGTAACATTAACCTGAGTTTAATCTACCGATGATAAAGGAGCATATCAGAGGTTTATTAATGGTAGGTGACAAACCAATCTGGAGGGGTTCCGGAGGGACCTAAACGCATAGAAGTCAAACAGATATATCGCTACCCACAGCCACAAAGAACAAATTTTTTCCAGATTATAGTGGGGCATCTGGGTCCTGATCCCTCCACATGAATACATCTTTGTTTCGATGTATAGACAACAACCTAAGTGCGAATTTCCCTATTTGTTAACTTTATCTGACATTTGTGGCGACAGTGAAGCCCACAACTACTTTTGAAGAGGAATAAAAGCAGGAAAATTGCTGTTTCTCTGGCATTCGAAGTTCTACCTCTCCATTATCATTGTACTGTACATGCTTTTAATTTTTTGATACTATATTTTATTCGATATGGGGGACAGTGTGGTTAAAAAAACATTTCGAAGCACAAGAGGAAGCTTATTACTACGCTTAAAATCTTCTAGAGCCATTATCGATGAATTATATCAACGAAATATCATTGACGAAGAGAGAGATACACTTGGCACATTAACAACGACCGATCAAGTTGGACTGCTGCTTGATAGTTTGGAAAAAAAGTAAATAAAATTAAATTAAAAAAAACATTTTTTTATCCGACATATTTACCCATCATTGGTGCATTTCAATCAATGATATGATTAAAGTATTTTTGAGCTAAAAATATGTTAGAGGTTTACTAAAATATTTTGTTTTTAAAATTTTAGAGACGAAGGAGTTATTCCTATATTGATTCACATCATTCGTCATAAATTGTGCGGAATGAGAGATTTAGCTCAAGAGTTACAGCGTGAGTACGCCATTGCCAGACAAGCTTCGGGAAGATTGGTAAGATTTTTTAAAATAAAAATATAAAGAAAGAAGTTAATGAAATGGCGTTCCTTGATTTTAATGGCTTTTATTTTATTATCAGGTCACGGGTAAAGTGGTTCAAATCGCAAGTATCGACGACTCAAAAAACGTTGATCATAATAATGGCAAAGATATTATTCAGATCAGACTGCCAATTCTGGAAGAGTTTTTGAAAAAAGTTGGTAGCAAAGAGTTGGTCATTTTGTCTCTTAACGGAAGGATGCGCCGGGGCAAAAGTTTCTTATGCACAAACCTGCTCAAGTATTTCATATACGGGGTGAATTTTGAAGATCAAGATTGGGTATATATGACGTTAAATGAGACGTTTGCCTGGAAAGAAGACACGGAACGAGTAACTGCTGGTATTCACATGTTCAATGAACCATTGATAGTTCGTCAGAACAACAAGGAGGTCGCTGTACTCCTCTTGGACTGTCAGGGTCTTCACGATGACCAAACTTCGGATAAAGGCAATGCTCTTATTTTTGCTTTCTCTGTTCTTCTTTCTTCAGTGTTTGTATTTAATGATACCGTCGCAACACAAGATGTCTTCAATAACATGAATATGTTCATGCAGTTTGCAAAAGCAGCAAATATTGACACAAAAAATGACACAAGGTAAAGAATTAAATTTTAATCTATGTATAATATTCAATTCTCTTCAACCAAGTTTTGTTCCGAAAAAAATAGTGAAAATATTTGGGAATAAATTAGAATGTCTCAACTGACGACTGTAAAATATTATTTGTCCAAACATGGTTAAACCCTTGTCCCTGGTAATTGTGCATGGACAAATATTTGTCAAATGATTAAATAGAGCGAATGTTAATGAGTGAATATACTAAAATTATAATATAGTGTTGAAATATATTTTTTTCAGCAAATTAATACAAAAGTTCATGTTCCTGATACGAGATTGGAATAACAAAACTCTGTACAAATGTGGTTATTATGACAAAAACTGCAAACCCAGTGGCCAAACCAATAATTTGGTGGACCACTTGTTTGGTGAAAAAGAAAACCAAAGCACAGCAGCCAAGGACACTCGAAAAGCGATTAAGGACCTTTCTGGGGAAGTAAGTGCTTTTGCCATGCCTCACCCTGGAAACAACCCCGATCCGTCGGTAGATCCAACTGATTGGACTCCAGAATTCCGAGATCATGTGGTAGCATTTGTTTGTAAAATGGTCAGCCCAAATTTTATCGAAAATAGTATTAAGAGAATAGGTGGAAACATTATCACTGGGGAAGAATTGATCAAGTTCGTAAGAATTTGGGTCAAGGCTCTGCAGGACTCGGATAATTTACCAAATATCCAGAATATCATGGCTACAACAATTCAACTGATTGGCACCACACTTGTATCCAAGTGCGGAGATATCTATAAAACTTTAATGGATAATGTTTTAAGAAACAACCCGGATGGCTTAGCTGTCAATTTGTTTGACGTAAGACACAGCGAATATCTTATTGAAGCGCTCAAAGAATTCAACAAGTCAACTTTACTTGGTGGCGAGAAAGTACACAAGGAATACGAAAAGAAATTAAGGTATATATTTCATATTTTATCATACGATATCTCTTCAGCATTGCAGTTTAAAATTAAGACACTGATGTCAATTAAATAATATTTATGATATTATTTACGCGTAATAATGCTAATGATTCCCTTCAATAGAGTGTCTAGAATCTAGAATGGGTTTACAGCGTGCACCTCTTTCCCAACAAACCATTTTCATGGCGATTTTCACGAATTTTCCAATAACACATGAAAATCCTTGGTCATTTACCACTTTCTAAAGCGTCCCAGTGGTGTCCCGAGTGGAACCGTTGGGCTATTCCCTGTAAAGTGTGTCTTGGGTATTGGTTTCTTTGGGTCTCCCATATTTTCAGAACTCACGATAGTTATTTTTGGTATTTTCAAAGAAACAAACCAAAAGGTGTAAAATGTGTCTTAAGAAAATAGTACAATTTTGTGTGCCACGTGCTAATTTAATGTGTTCTGGTTCATTTCATTCTAAATTTTTATGTAATGTTTCGCGCCTTGCGCGGATTTGATCATTTATAATATTAAATTGGCCCCCCAAATAGTAATCCTAGTTAAGCGACTAACTTTTATTTGCTAATTTTTAAAGAGATGCTGTTGAAGATATTCGCAAAGAGAAGCTTACAACAAACGCCAACAATTTGCGCATATCTGCGGAAAGAGAAAAGGCAAAGGCGCTAGCGGAACAACAAAGAATCCAACGGGAAGCTGCGGAGAAAGCGCGAGCTGAAGCTCAAAAGAGGGAAGCTGAAGAAAGGCGGTTAAAACTTGAAGCAGAAAAGAAAGCCGAGCAAGAGCGAATTCAACGGGAAGCAGCGGAAGCTGAAGCCAGACGGAGGAAAGAAATTTTAATTGAAGCTGCCAGAAAAGGAATTGCAGATTCTCAAAAACACTTGGAGTGGACTCAAACAAATTTAGCCCAAGTGAGGAGCAACACTACTGCGTTTGAATATTTTGTTACAGAGTATGAGAAGAAAAGAACCTCTATTTTGGGTATCAATGCCAGTCCAAGATATGTTCCGCATCAAGTGAAAAAGTTTAACCAGGAGGGATATAACGCTGCGGTGCAGAGAGCGGAGTACGACGTCCAACAAGCCGGGGAAAGACTAGCAGCTGCAAATCTTTCTTTGCAAGTTGCTCAGTCTTCTTAAATTACAGTACTGAATTGTTTTAAATGGGAGCAATAATAAAGTGGATATTTATTTATGTTAAAAATTTGTACCGCAGTCTCTTGCATTAATCGTAGTTGATTCCTTATCCGTAGATACCTTTCGAAAATAATCAGTATCTTTATATGAATGTAATTGATTGAACTTTATACAGTATATTGATAAATTGTAATCACATTAGGTTTTATGAGACAGTAGGTAGATTTTGTCAAACAGCCTTTATAGGATTGTAGGATTCGAAACTACAATTCCCAATTGCCGGTCGGTTACTAGCACTCTAAACTTGCTGTTATTCTTTGAAATGTGTACTAAATAAATGCAATTTTATATAAGGTCAAGCTTATGAAAAAGTCCTCTTTAATAGATATTACATGATTGCGCAAAAAATAGAAACAAATTGCAAATTATGAAAACAAAGTGATACAAAGAAACTGTCATTTTTTATTTATGAGAATCTCATCTTAGAATAGATTAAAATAAAAAATACATGCCTGATACATTCTCATGATGAGAATGTATCAGGCAATATTAGAATAATACCATACTCTATATCGCTGGTAAACAAAGTAGAATGGATTGAAATAAAATGTATATCATTCTGTTCATTCTAAGTAAGTTTTAGTAAAAAACTTGATTCATAGGGCAGTTGGGACAGCATGATATTGTGCTTGTTTGCACGAAGCGCACAATTTTATCATTTTATTGCTTTTTTTGGGGAAAAATAATACTATATTATTCCTGGATGATAGGGTAAATGACTCTGTATCTTCCTCACGACGAATTTTCTTGTCAAGAAAATTCGTCGTGAGGAAGATACAACTTCCGACACAATGTACAACGATTCAAGAAATTCTTGAATCGTTGTACATTGTGTCGGAAGTTGTAACATAGGGGCGTGAATGAGGCAATCTGCACCGGGGCGTCATGGTGAAAAGGTACGCTGTGAAAAATGGCCATAAACTGCAAAATATGATAGGTATACTATAAAATTTAGCATAATGAAACATTTGTCACTTGTTGCATTAGTTGCATTCAAACTAATTCAGGGCAAAAGCCAACAGTATACAAATTTTATCATTCCAAATCATCATTAAGTTATTTTAACAGAATTTCAGTGACGCAAGTTGATTTTAATTCTGAGCTTAAGTACAATTTCACAATTATAAAATAGACAATTTCATTTGATGTCAAACTGTGTTTGTTATGGCACGGCCACCTGGTTATGGTACAATTTCAATGTAGTATTGTGCTACATTCAGCGAAGGATACATGTGGAAGTAATAGCGGGCTTCTGTAGAATCCTTCTATCAGTAAAATTTAATGTGAGAGAAATTTTGTTTTACGACATTTCAAATTTAATTAACCACCATTATTACCTGATAGTCATTTTAATTTTTTAACAAATGTAATATTACGATTGTGAAAATTGTTATCCTAATAGCAATCAGGATGTTAAATTATAAAAAGTGTATAGTATGCTCCAAGTCTTCCCAGACGGACATTGACGGAAAAGGAGTGAAGGGAAAAAAGAATATCAACAATAAAAATATTGTTCAAAATCAAATCACATCAATCTTCACATTAAGAAAGTTACTTGAAGTTTCAAAATCGGTGTGTGTTGATCTGCTCAAAAGTAATCATGGGACGAATCCGTCAAGTTGGTTTTCATTCTGTTGGGAATGTTTCACTTTAATCCAAGAAGCTGAGAGAATTTCCATCAAGTTAGTTGACTTAGAAAAACAGTTAGCTAATTTAAAATTGTTTCTACAAACCAAAATACACGAAAGCTGCAAAAATAAGGGGAATACTACAAATTCCGACCATATTTCCAAGAATGAAAATGACGTGGTATTCAACCAAATTCGTAATGAGGCTTTTGCAGGTACCAATCTGTTTAAAACGTCAAATCCTTTACTTTTTAATTATGAATGAGATGTTGTGTTATTTTTATTTGTGACATATGTTCAAATATATTTAACCTTTAACTAACTTCTAGGAAGTAATGCAAAGAAAATGAAAAATGAGGAGTACGTAGTGGTGGAGGAAATTAAAATCGAAACTGAGGAAGAGAATTTTAATGACCAAGCTATCAGCAACGACCAAAATAATATCAATGATGAACGTTCTCCCGAAGATCATGTTTTGAAGTTAGCTAAAGACGATGCTGCTAAAAGAACACAAAGTGGGCGTCTTAGTAAACCCAATTACGGATTGGAAACGACAGAGGATTTTTCGTAAGCCGATAAACATATTATTTACCCTCTCAATTGTAATGATTCAGTTTGGTTATTATAATGCTAGAAGAAATAAAATTATCCTTTGTCACTAGCTCTGATGATTTTCATCATCGTGATGAAATGGATGATTGTTTTTCGAATGACGAAGAGAGTACTTTCCAGATCCAGAGTAATGACAGATCGTCTTCCAGTGAAATCCAAACCCATACATGCAGGGAAAAGATGAGGAATTCTTTGTGTGAAGAACAACGAAATGGTATTAGAATTGGTAAATGATATTATTGAATACACTGTTATAAATTTGCCATAGTTCAAATTACAATATATCTTCATTTTATTCCATCATGTGTTCTAACAATAAACTGTGAATTTTATTTAATTTTCAGATATCGCCGAAGCTCCTACTTGTCCGAATTGTGGGAAAACTTTTGCGCACTTGAGAAGTTTGGCACGGCATAAAAGTAGATGTCCCTTGATTCATAAAGAAAAACGAGATGGTAATGATAAATTAAACCCGAACAACTTCTTTTAAGTCCATTTGTGTACATTGACTACGTACTAACAAAAATGACATTTAGTTACACGCATTGATTTAAAGAAAATGAACGTAATATTATGTAACTCTTTAATAGCTTTACCAGGAACACAACTCAATTGTAAATATTGTGGTAAACAGTACCTAACAAAGATTAAATTGCACTCTCATCTGAGAAGACTTCACAAAGAATTGATTCATGCAGATCCGTCATGTGGAATTAAATTTCGTGTTAGAGTGAACAACCAGAATGGTAATCAGTAACCCAACAGTCTCAATATGAATATTCTAATTAAGATTAAAGGATAATTAGGATAACTTACATTAGATTTATTCAACCAAATGTTCTAACAACAAGCTATTTCTTAATTTTATTCAGATGGCTTGGAAAGGCCTACTTGTCCAGTTTGTGGTAAAGCTTTTGCACACTTGGCAAGTTTGGCCCGGCATGAAACTAGATGTCCGTTAATTAATAAAGAAATTCTATCTTTCAATTGTCACCATTGCAAACAAAGTTTCATCACCGACGAGAGGCTAAAATCCCACATATATCGCTATCATGACAAAAAGCAACGCCCATTCAAGTGTGAGGAGTGTGATTTTATTTTTGACTGTGCTCATCGACTAAAAACTCACACTTCAAGAGTTCATCGCAAAGAAAAGTAACTTTCTAAAATATTTAGTAATCTATTTGTCTTTATTTATTCAATCCACAATTCTACTAAGGTATTTTCCACCATGTTGGTTTATTTGTAATAATCAACCTGTATGTTTGTACGAATAACTTTAGTATTAATTTGGATGTTACCTAATTCTAATTAATTTGCTATAATTAATTTTTCGCAGAAGATTCATTTGCGAAATATGCAGCGAATCGTTCGCAGACAATTCATCTTTAAAGTACCATCTCGTTCGAAAGCATGGAGATTCCAAAGAAACAACGCCCTGGTCCGTTCAATGTGAAGAATGTGGTAGAATTTTGTGCAACGCTTCATCTTTACAAAAGCATGTTCAAATAGTTCACAGAAGGGAGTTCAAATTCCGTTGTTCCATATGCAATGTTGGTCGTATTAGTCAAAGTGCCTTAGATTCTCACATTATGCTTAGTCACACCGATGGTCCGAAACCCTATCCCTGCTCCAGTTGTGAGAAATCATTTCTAACCAAAAACTTACTAACTGTGCACATGAGAATTCATACTGGGGAACGCCCCTTTAAATGCCCAATTTGCTCAAAAGGCTTTTTCAATAAAAGTAAAATGGTTCGACATGAAAGAAGTCTTCATGCTAATGAAAAACTTTTTGAGTGTGAACAGTGTCACAGCAAGTTTCCCTCCAGACATTACCTAACTAGTCATATTTATTCTACCCACAATAAAAAAAGAAGTTCTGTTCCTCTGAAGAAAGTAATTGGCAAAAAAGAATTGCTCCACTATGTGAAATCCGCTAATAAAATGAAAGCCAAGTCCGAAGTGGGCAAACGTGGGAGAAAATACGCCACAAGTCATTTTATGTTACATATGGCGCAGCAACTCAAACAAGGTGGACTGTTGGACACAAATAATGTAGCTGCTGATATCTCTCCAAATCCTACACCCGAATAGTAGAAGCTTGTCAATGTAAATACTATGTGCTGATAGATTTGTGAAATCTTCTTTTCTACGTTTAGGAACTGTGAAACTGAACAATCAACCTTTTAGTGCTTAAGGTTTATTATAATTTTTATTAATGAGATAATAATATATTTCACATTGAAACTACTTTGGTTATCCAAACGAAAACGAAACACTTTACATTAAATTTATACACCAAGTAGCAGAATTTTACATTCTTATACAACAACTGGAAGCTCCGCAGCTACTACAATTACCACCGTCCAGAGTTTTGCAATTACGCGGA
This sequence comes from Pogonognathellus flavescens, assembly GCA_019776165.1. Classification (NCBI taxonomy): domain Eukaryota; kingdom Metazoa; phylum Arthropoda; class Collembola; order Entomobryomorpha; family Tomoceridae; genus Pogonognathellus; species Pogonognathellus flavescens. The sequence goes on along the minus strand of JABASD010005421.1, from coordinate 457 downwards.
TTTACTTGTTCCCTAGTCTATGCCCATAAATAAAAGCAAATTCTCATTAAAAGGCAAAAGCGAATTTCCACATGCGATAATTCATTTCAATTTATTAGGTACTTTTAATTGCATGACATACCTATATATCGATACTGTCAATTTAGAGTGTAGTGATTTCCAAAGTTAGGGCAAATTCATTTTTTCTTTTGAATTTAACACTTGATGCAAATGAAATCAGTGAAATATTCTGTGTTTTTACTTTTCCCATTTCTTAATATATTTAATTCTGGTTTAATAATATTGCGTGGTCTACAAAAACGGTGTCCAAAGGGGTGTTAAAAATTTCAGTTATAAATATTGCCAATAATTAATTGATGGTTCTCGTATATAGGGATCGTTTTCATAGCCATAGCCTCTTCCATGGGCGTATCTAGTAATTTGTAATGAGAAGCTCAAGCATTTTTTTTTGGGGGGG
>JABASD010005420.1:0-12464 GCA_019776165.1 Pogonognathellus flavescens | reverse complement strand
TGTAGAACAAACGGTTTTCTCGTAATACAGAAATGAAAATTTCCCAAAACGGAGTATGAAAATGAATGGGAAAATAAACCACTTATTCCGTAGGGGGAGGTAGCTGCAGCTATCGAATAATCATCAACGCATCATCATCATTTTCATCATTCGTATTCACTCTCCTATCATCCGCTCCCGTTCGGCTTTCCTCCTGCTGCCCCTGTTTCCTTTCCTCGCTGTTTTCTTCTCTCTCGATTCCATGGTTGACTCCTCGGATCGGCTCAGGCTCTGCAGGACACACAAGAGACCCGATTCACCAATTCTCGACGAGGCGACTCTTGTTTCACCTGCTGCTGTTGTTGCACTGTCCCTGACCGTCTCCGTCCTGCCTGACTGCCTTTCTGCCCGTGCCAGCCCGAATGCCCTGTTCCTCCGTCTGACTCAATAATAATATTATACATAAGCAGCCGCGGTTCAAATATCCGCCAAGTACAATTGGCCAAGGAGACGCTCCATTTTAATTTTCCTGAGACTGACGCGATCTGTGACAATTATTTCCGCTCCGATTCCACTTCATTTGCAACTTTTTAACTCTTTCCAATCCAAGAAATATGTAAACACAACCAATTAAGTGTCAGCTGTCCCTTTCACTCAAATTCACAGGCACTTCTACGGATTTTCGTCAAAGTAAGTCTCAAGTCTCACTTAACACCTTCTCAAGTAGCTCCTTGCCTTTGTTATTATTTTTAACGTTGTTACACCGTCATTAGCATTTAATACCTTGCCCAGTACAAAGTAAGTTTCTTGTCCATGTGCTTCATTTGTAGATTAATCATCTTCAATGTTTATCATCATATTTTCACTTACTGGTCGTCGCCGCCACCACCGCGCCGTTCAATTGTCAATCACAGACAGTGACTGTCTATTGATTTAATTCTTTTTCTAGTTACTTTTATGTTGAATGTGCAATAATTATGAATAATTGTTAATTCAATCCCTTAAGTAGCTAACCAAGAAGTAAGACGTAAGAAGTATGATACCACACATTTCAAATTTGCCTTATGTTCAACAAAATGCAAATAATGTTGAATTGTGTTGTTGAATGGTTTCTTCGTCAGCGTTGTACACACTAACCAACTGACTGTATACATAGCTGATGTATGTACCATAATTTACAGTCAATGAGAATCAAAATTAAATATAAATCCTTATAAATATATCTTGGGGTTAAAAATTGTCAAGGTAGGTTTAGTTGACTGTTCTTTATTTAAAGGTATTATGAAATGATTAATGAAAAGCTTCTTAAATATTGAAATCAAAAGTCGTAATTAAGACTGTACAGAAATATACTTTTTATTTGCTTTACTGAGCGTGAGTTAATTTTTAGAATTGATAACTGCCAACTGTGGCTTTGATAGAAATGTTGGTTTTAAGAAATTCCTAATCAACATTGTTCGCCAGTCGGCTTTATAATGTATGCATGTACTGAAACAATGAATAGCCCTAATGATGATTGCATATGTCAAAAAATATTTGCAATTTATCTTTCCTTTTATTGTGTGGTTGAGTGACTATTGATTAAACACAGTATATTGTAATACATTAATGAAATTGTCAGTGTTACCGTTTCCCTAGTGGATGGTTTTTTGGGGATATTTTAGCAAGTTTCTCTGATCTGCGTCGTAGAATAGAAAGATTTTAACAGTGACTGTATATTTTTTGTTGCAGATGGTGAGGAATTATAAAAGGAAAACTCAAGACCGTTGGTCGAAGCAGGATCTTCTAAATGCACTTATGTGCATTAAAGATAGCCAACTGAAGATAAATGATGCAGCACGAACATTCGGTATTTCAAGAGCAACTTTATATCGCCAGTATCAAAAGTTTTTGCAAGCGGGAGGCAAATACGATGTCAATCAATTTCGGACATGCGGTGGCAATCCAATTCTAACCAAAGTTGAAGAAGATGTGTTGGAAAAAACCGTTATAGATTTGCGAGATCAAGGATTCTCTGTCACTTCAAGTGACATTAAACGAATATGTTTCGAATATTGTGACTCCAACGGGATACCCAATCAATTCAATACCGAGAAGCGAATGGCAAGTGACGATTGGTATTACGGATTTCTCAAAAGGCATCCAAATGTGCGAAACCTTAACAGGCCCGCTAACGGAGAGAACAATATTGATCCGAACGGTATGTTTGACAGAATAGAACTATTATGATAACATTTTATGACAACACATCAATTTCAATTTGCGTGTCATAATTCTTGAATTGTAAAAAATGCAATTCTTTATTACTGTCCTTTGTTATTATTATGATCCTGGAATTTGGTTGGTTGGCATACTTCAATTTTCGTTTTCATTTTGATACACATTTTGCTAGAGTCAACAAACTTCTGGGATTGCAATAAAAACACGCCTACAGTAATAATTATGTTTTTAATTGGAGTTACGACAATGTTTTATTTATTTTAACACTTAGAGTTGAGAAAATATGCTTGTAATAAGGTGCCTATGCCTATATACCTTATTATATTATGTAGTATAGATAGTGTATGAGTTACGTGTATTTTCCTTGCAGATGTATCGATGGAAAATCCCAAACACCGAAGTGGTAAAGGACGTAGCAAGCGACGCTCTCGCACAAGTTCATCAAGGTCGACAGGAAGAAAGAAGCTTGTCGCTAAAAGTTTGAAAACTCAACCAGCTAAAATGAATCGGGATGTAAAATCTCGAGGCAAAGCCGTTCCAAAGTTACCAGTCAAGACTTCTGCTAATAGAAGTCGAGCATCCGGCAGGGGAATATCAAAGCAAGGTGCTACTCAACCAAAAAGAAGCTACAATCGTCGTTCCAACATCGCACCAACCAAAACCTCAAACTTAGATGATTTGTTCGACTTTTTATTGTCACCCACGGAAGATACTGCTCAGCAGTTTCAGAAAAGCGATTCAGAGTCAAGTGACGAAGAATCAGAAACGGAGGAAGTTCAGGATCATGATTGCGACAGTCCGGGCGAGAAGCAACAGAGTGATGAGTCTGACAGTGACGAGGATGAGGATGAACCGGAGGAGGAATCTGTCCAGGAGGCCGAGTCAGACGATGAAGTAGAAGTTGATAATGGTGTCCAAGATTCTGGTGATGAGGAGGATGATGATGATGAGGAGGAGGACGATGAAGAAGTAATTGTGAATGCCGACGAGGAGGATGCGGAAAACGATGAAAGTGACACAGAAGAAATTCAAGAGGAAGAGGATGACGACGAAGACACAGAAGTCGTAGAAACTGGCCAAAGAGATTCAGAGCAAGATTCTTGTTCGTCTGATGACTCGGATTCTGATGAGGGTGATGCCCATGAAAAAACTCCATCGCCTCCTTTACTGACTCGAGAAGTAGATCCTGAGAGCGAAGAAAGTGGGGATAATGAAAGTGTAGATGATGAAGATGACGACGAAGAAAAAGAAAGTGAGGAGGACGAGCCTCAAGAAGAGGATGCAGAACCAGATCCTCAAGAGGAGAAGGATGACGATGACGAAGAAACTGATGAGGATGTGGAAAATGATCCAGAAGAATTGGAACCTCAACAAGAGGTAGATGAAGAAAGTGATGATGAAGAAGAAGACGAAGAAGTCGAAAAAGAACAACCGCAACCTCAGCAGCAGGAGGAGGAGGATGAAGAAGAGGACGACGAAAGCGACTATGAAGTAGAAGAAGTTGCACCACCTCCACCACCGCCAAGTCGTAAGAGATCTTATAAATCAGCAGCGAAAAAGAGTAGCCTCTCACGTGTGTCCCGGCATAGAAAATCTGAGCCCTTGTACAAGGAAGTGGATGATTCTGATGATGAGGAGGAGGAAGAGGAAGAGGAGGAAACAGTGAAGGGAGCCAAAAAGCCAAAGCGCGTCCAGAGTCAAAACTTGCGAGAGTGTTCGACTTGTGCCAAAGAAGAGACTCGCTCACGAGGAAGGTGGTCCTCGAAGTGGATTCACTGTTCCAAATGCTCCATGTGGTACCATCAGGGTTGCGTCGGTGTCTTCGGCAAATACAAGTTTTGCTGTGACGATTGCAAGTAAGAAGTGGACAGTTAAAAACTCTGCTGTCACATTAAAGTAGAAAAGGTAAGCTTTACTCTTCACTTTTTCTCATTCAAAACAAATTATTTTAAAATTATTCGTCAAATTTTAAGAGTTAATTCCCTAATTAATTGTTTTTGTTTTACTTTCTTTCAGATCTTGACCGTGAGCTAGAATATTATATCCGTATCATGAGTGTACTGACGACGAAACAGACTGCACAGAATTCCTTCTATTGCTGTGTACGAAGCAACAATGCGTACACAGTGAGATATATACCTGACGTATAAAAGTTATCCATGCCAGCGTACAAAATCATATACCTAGGTATGTATAGTAAATCATTATCAGAAGATGCAATTGTTAAGTCAGAACGAGAACGGTAGTTAAATGTGGTTTTTATTATTTATCATGTTGGATTTACGACAAAGGAGATAATTATGAAGCATACTATTAGAGAGTATCGGACTTAGCTTCAAAACTTGTAGAAAATATAAAACGACAGGGTTGAGTTGCACGAAGGAAAATTGACTGTTTATACTGTAGTAAGACAACGAGAAATAGTAAAAAGTTGCATGCAAAAGCACAGCCAAAAATTGCAATTATGTGTTAGAGAATTATTCATACAGAGTGTGTAAATATTACCGGTTCTCGATTATTTTTAACTACTGGTTGTAAGTGAGTAGTTCCCGTGGTGGAGTAGGTTAGGACTTATAGGACTCTACTTTCGGAGCTTTAAAAAGTTCAACTGTCCAATTTATTGTTTTTTCGTTGAGAAGTATTTTTAAGTGGAAAATTAGACCGTCAGAGCATTCCTCAACACAAAAAATAAAAAGGTCTCAAAGAATGAACAAATTAATGTTGATCGACTTGTCAGTTGGAGCTGTTGGATCCGTCAGGGTTTCTAAACTTCTCAAAAAGTAACGTATTATACAACATAACATATTTGTACTAATCCAAGAAGAAGAATAATGTAGCTAATCATTCTATTCTATAAGAAAAATTTATTCGGCAAATTACAACTACTCAAACTAATGTTCTGCATTAGCTTAAATCTTTATGTAGCAATTAATATAAAAATTGCGATATATAAAATGAACGCGAAATATGCGTGTACGTATGCTTCACAATTATAAACTTTTGCCTATTCAAATCAACAAGCACGTATCCAAAAACATATTTCTATTCATTACATCACTATGAGGTGCATCAAAATGAAATTCTAAATAACTATGGTTCATTGATCTTAGTGCTACATTAAAGCAACCAGCACTTTTTGTCAAGATTCTTTAATTTTTTTATACTTTTATATAGTTATGTTTAATGTATACTATACGACTACTTTCAAAGTGTCAGTCTAACATTAAACGTAGCATGAGTTAAATTAGCTACTACACTTATTTTGTAATGTTAGTTGTCAATGGTTAACTATGTTACCATTATTTTACCATTTTAATTTTTTTAGAATGGGGCTGTCTTACTTAATTAAGTCTTTACCGAGGCAGCTCTGTAAATGTTTTATTCCACGAAAGTTATTTGTGAATTAATCCATTTATTAATCTCACGATACCCATCCATATTATTTATTGAGTTTCTTCATGTACCTGGCCTTGAAGGATGTAAATGGACAGAAATGCAGATAATACTGCATACTGTACTACCTTCTGTGGTAAATCACAGTTCATCATTGTAAGCAAAACCAGATTATTTTGATGACTAATTATAGAACTATCTGCACCTGAATTCTAAAATTGAATTTAAAATCTTAATTATATTGGATACGTGTCTTATCATTTGTTTGCGTGTGTTGGTGTCACTCACTGTTTCTTCGTAACTATATGTACCTTTAAATATAATCTTTGTGTTAGTTAAGTAATGATATTGTGTTTCTAAAAGCACACAAAACACAGGAACAAAACATTGTTTTGATTGATGTGTAAAATGGAAAAACTACTCGTGTAGAATGCACTCACCCATGTTTTACAAAATCTTTTACCCTTTGAATATGAAAAAAATAACAACCTACCTATGTCATCTGGCTTTATATAGAGAGTTGAGAATATCTTATAGACCTATGTCTTGTGTCTATAGCGTGTAGTGTGTACTATATGTGTCTATTCTATGCTAAAGTGTTAATTACTAAAATAAAAAAATCTTAGCTGCAGTAGTAGTACGTAGCACACTGCTTGGGTGTGTAGTTTGATAGAGAATATTAGTAACTCCTGCGAAAACATACCCATCCAATAATTGATCGATATGTGTAATAACTGTATAGTTTAAAATAACACTAATAATGTTACGTAGTAAATTAAAACTAACAATAAGTAATTGTACCTATTATTATTGGGTGTTTGTAGAAATAATTTATACTATGTTTGTAAAGCGTCCCTCCGGCGGTGTCTCCAAAATAGTTTGAAACTCCGTTTTTAAGTGATTTTAGTAGATTTCTGTATTTTAATGTACAAATGTATAATGTGCAGCAGCAGTCTGCCGACTGATTGACGATTAGATTATTACAACTAGTAATATTATAGTTGACACCTAGTACATTCGTAGTATTAGAGAAGAAAATGCAGTATTACAATTTACCATGTTAATTTTTAATACCAACCAAATGCATCGTAATTATTACAGAATCCTGCAGTATTAAATGTCATGTCGTTATTCATTGTTCAGCGGGTTCAGCATACAACACCGCTTTTAGCTGCGAGGGATGAGATGAGGATTACTCAACTGTTGCACCTAAAAGCGATGTATCTGATCTACTGATCTTTATATTCTTAGTTTCTGGCTAGAAGCTATAAAAAACTGTAAATGCTAATTTTTTCTTATACTTAAATTTTTTCTTCATGTCTTATCTATCAATAACGCTCACCGCGTACTTTACCTAACTTTGATATTCCTACCAATATTTTATTTATACCCAGATATTTTACTTTCAAGTGGTATAACGTATTTAAAATATATTGTAGCCAATTTTGTTTTAATTTGGGAAGAGGCATGAAAAGTTTCATGTCCTGTTATGAAATACTATTGGGAAATTAAATGTAGTAGTGCTAATTAGTAAGAAATATAATCTGTAGGCTAAATGGAGTCGGGTTACACCGAATATTACATGTTTGATGTTACTAAAATTATTATGTGCAATGCAAGTAACAGCTTTCAATGTGGAATTTGTGGCAATTTGTAGAATGGGTAGTCGGGGTAAATTAGCTACTTGAATAGTTTAGTGGGTGTTATTTAAATATATCTCATTTTTGAATCTTTGTCTCTGGATGTCTCATATTAATGATCTATTAATGTTTTCCTAAAGATAAAACGATTTTATGATTGTGTTCTTATGTTGTAGCATTGGCTAGAATTTTCAAACAGTTTTGTTCATTTTGTGCCACCATGACAGTTGATAACGGAGGAAATTTGTTAGTAATGCCAAGAAATGAATGAAAAATGTTTTCGCGTGTAATTGCACGAACCGAAGTAAATTAAATGAATGAGAATTGAAATTGTAATGGTTGTTGAGACTTTAAAACGCGGAGCACTAATTTTGGTGTGGAAAAGATGTCATTTTTGAATCACAGAATTTTCAGATTTAATTTTCGTATTGAAATATTCTAATTGTAAATGTCAAGATGTGCTAGTGGTTTAAAAGTAATTAGTGGCTCGAAGAGCATTGTAGTTACATAAAAAAGTTCTTGGTGTACTCAATGTATCAATGTATGGTTAATGTGATTAATGTTATTATGGTGTAAACATAAATGTTAAGAATCTACTGTATATTATGGTCTTGTCTCGTAGCACAATTTTTTTCCAAACATTGTGTTTGTTTCCAAAAAGTAGTAATGTCTGCTAAAAACTTCTCTTGGATCATGTCGTGTGCAATAAATGTCCGATAGTAATACTGTGCAGTGTGCATAACCCATGATGGGCAGATTTTAATGGATCTTTTTGATTCCGTAGTAATATTTCTCTGTTATATTATTTAGCAGCTTTATTTGAATTCTTGTTGTGAAAAGAAATTATAGCTTTTGTTTATAAACAATGTGGTAGTATAATGCACAAACATTTTTAAGTCGATTTACAATATTTTAATCGTAATTTAAGTATGGATTTACATTCTTCATAGTTTCGAAAATCGTTATCATCCTTCCTCCCAGAATTAGTAGTCATTTTGACAATCTGGTTATTGGACAAAATTAATACAACATCATAATCAAAATTGAAGATTCAGATCTGCTTTGATTTGTAATAATATGACAAAGCCATTCATATTTCATTGATCTTCTGTTTGGTTTCTTGTGATTTGACAAGGTTTCTGTGTATTACAACTTGTGTCGTCCTATTTTAGATTTTAGGATTGTTTTTTAATAAGATATTTAATATTTTATTTAATTAGTTTAGATATGTTGTAATGTTTTTGCCATCAAGCTTTAGTACATGATTTTAATGCTGAAAAATAATATTTTATAATGATTTGCCGGCCATCGAAATTTGTGTATGTGATTTATTTATTTTTATCATGCCATAACACAAAATTCCATGATTCTATAATGAAACTAGGTTAAATACGACTTTCATGCATTTCATTCCCTCGCTCGTGCTCACTCATAAAACAAATTATCTGTCATGTCATATACTATTGCTCGATAATGCTACAAGACTTTGTAAATGTCAGTACCTTTAAACTTTCGATTTTTCCTTATGCTTGCATTATGCAGGAAAAATCTAGTTTCTAGCCAGTCATATCCAGTATGTTTATGACAATAATGCACATAATTTCATTTCATTGCCTAAATAACAATAAAGCTGCAGACACATTTCCCAGAATTTATACAGGCTCACACATTTTATTCAACGCAAACTTTCATTTACAATAATTGAAGATGTATGAACGCCCCATTTACTAACTCGTATTATACCTTCAAGCCAAAGCCAAATCCTAAATGAAAGGATTCATTTTCCGTTCATTTAACAACTGTTGGAATGAACTCAAAATACCTACTATTAATTATAATAAAGCCTATTTCCCCGTCATTTCTGCTTGCTAGAAGATTGGGGCATCTTGAACGCATTCCTGTGACATGGAATATTTAATTCATTACTATAATATTCCTAAAATACAAGTAAATGGTTTTTTGAGATTCAATGCAGTAAGTTGGACTTACATTTGTCACTGTTTGTAGGACATGAGACAATAACTAATGTTTCTCTACAGCCACCCAGTTCTCGTTTGGCCTGTGACCGCAGATTTTTTACTAGGACTTGGACAATATGAAGATGTTGAGGGTGTCAAACTTGATCTTCTTACATCCGATGCAGACTGTGGCTCTGGCTGCAAATCGTCGGGCGAAGTTGTTTCTTTCACGGGCTCCACTAAAACCGTTGCGTACTCCACTTTGTGAGGAATTATTGGCTCTTCTTTTGCAGAGTCTTCCACAACAGCAGTCTCAGGTTTCATTTCACCCGTTACTTCTTTCGGTATTTCTTGTTGACCTTCACTTTGTGGAGATGTTGGTGGTTGTGGATCTTTGGCTGCTTCCGTGACAGTATCACCTTCAACAAGTTTCTTTGTGGAGCTTGGTGATAATGATACCAAAGGCCCATCTTGATTTTCTGCTCCAGACACGTTGTCACTCTTTGGTACACTTGTTTGTGTTTTCAACTCGGCCAAAATGGGTTGAAGTATGGGCGTTTCGTCCGCTTTGACTTCAACGTCTATTACAGCAGATTTTGACGTCTTTTGACTTCCACTCACTTTACTTTTTGCTGTTGAACGTTTTAACGAAGGTTTGTCGATCGACACCGTACGGTTGGTTGGTGCATGTCTCACTGACTTTTTTGAGGAGCCGTTTCCACGCTTACTCTGTCCTGGCGTCACTGTGGGTGTATTTGAGGGTGAGCCTGACTCTGGATCCTCCTCTTCGTCAATGTGACTTATAAGCATCTTGGTCTTGAATTTGGCATAGGCCACTCGAGTTGCTGCAGATACTTCCTGCAGTTTTGGATTATATTCCGCCAACCTAGAATCAAGAAAAAAACCAATTTCATAATCCTTACTTACATAAGTCTTACAGTTCTTTTTGATTTAAAGACAACTTTTGCATATTACATATGGAAACATGGAAATAAATACCGTAATATTAATAATAATGGAGAATATATCTACTTAACTACACCCGACCCACGCTTGACGTGAAAAAGGAATGAATTCATAGTTAAAAGAAATAGTTGTACTAAAGAAATGTTAAGAGTTTGAAAACAATGAGTATAATAAATTCGACATTACTGTTCAGGGTCCATTGAAAACAGTGCGGCATTTTCAGCCTCAATGCGACGACGTCGAGAACTCTTTCTTCTTTTGAGAGAGGTTTGTTTGGAGCCGATGGGATCGTGACGAATGGAGGTGCCTCTGACAAGAGCATTCCAATCCTTCTTTTCCTTTTTACCTCCGATAGCTCTAGCAATGCGGGCGAAGACGTCTTTAGAATTACCGTCTTCCAAAATGGCTTCTTTGACTGCGTTTTCAATTACTCCTATTTGGAAGTCTTTCATAAGTCTGCGCTCCATCACCTTCCCTTTTCTTCCAGCCACAAGTGCCCCACCAGGTTGCAAATTCGGAGTTCTCATTCCATTCATCCGAAGCACATCAATTAACTCGTACCGAAAAGAAGAAATGTCCTGACGAATTTCGTTCACGTCGTCTTCAGTTATCCCGGCTTCATCTTGCTTTCGAGTTTCTTCCGCACTCACGTAGCGGCGTACCAAAAGGCGAGTGATGTGCAAATACCTTTGTAAAGCTCCACGTCTCTATTCGTCAAAGAATTAAACTTTTTATGACTTCCTGCTTTTAGTAATCATTTGATTAATTTTAAATCCTTTTGCAATTGCCTTCCTATTGCACAACAAGCATCAATTAGGAAATTATTTAATTGAACCTTCTGCGATGCTTTTCTCTCTAGTCTTTTCCCGCAACCACATAATCGTTTCAAAGACTTCATAGTTGGTATGATATTAAATGGAGCCGGTACAGTTGCACCTTCATCAAAATAACTGATCCAAAGTTTACTCCGAGCAAATTTCCATTCAGTGTCGCTTCTTTCCTAGATATTCATAAAAGAAAATGAAATGGGAAATGGTAGAAAAGTTAACAAGCTTCTTGTACAAGTCTAACGATTAAAGCTAATCTGTTACATATTATAATCTACTCTAGAGGAAAGGAAATTATTTATAATAATACATAGCTATGTATATATCCTACATATGAAAATTCTAAAAGTATTTAAAGTATGCCCACACACTCTTATCGCTAGATCTAATTAACTATCATTAAAATACAATTTATGAATAATGTACATATATTATATTCTTCGGATAATACATCAGAAATGATAACTGCTAAAACACAAAGGGGAAATTACACACGAGAAAGGGCAAAATGTTAACAAAACCGAACTGAAATTATTTGGTAGGATGTGGACATCATGGCAATGAGCATGTTGAGAAGAACAATGACATTGATGACGGAATATGAGCCAAACATAAGCAACCCCCAGAACCTTGTGAAACCTTTGATCCCCGTCAGTTCAAATGCGTCCAACTCAACCAATCCAAAACTTGCCCAAAATAAAGACTGAGATGTTTCGAATAAACTGAAAGCATTATCAAAATATTGTAGACTTTTTCTTTCTAACTATAATAAGTCAAAGAATAACTCGGATATATACTTACAGCTAGCTAGTAACTTGGCTAGTAATAGCTACACATTATGATAATTTATTTTATTACTAGTAGGTACTTAATAAGTGAAAAAGAAATAAAATCTCATTTTGCCCCATATAACATGAAATTTTACTATAAAATTAAATGCAAAATGAATATACTTAGCAAATCTTCTCCAGATAACACAAGAGTCACCAGCGTCGTTATTCGGTAAACCTCCAGGCAAAGAGTAACATTTTGATTTTTCCAAATCCGCGTAGTACCACAAAAGTTGATTCAGACCTGTCAATATTAAAACGTTCAGTGTTAATTAAACACAAAGCAATGAATCAGACGACACCCGTATAATAAATACAAATCAATTATTTTATTTTTGATTGCATTACCGCATCCAAATGCAAACAGAACGAGAGAGTAAATGAAAAAGAATTTTAAAATGTCCACCACCATTCTTCCAAGTGAGATTTGCAAAGGACCCAAATGTGGATTGATGCTGAAGATGTGTACCAATTTCAAAAAGCTAAAAAAAATCATTAATTCTCTAGGTCATTCAATTGAGAGGACTAGTTCTTAAGGGGACCCTATGTACCTCGCGGCGCCAAATAAGTCGCCCCCTGGGGATAGTAAAAATATGTAATTACTACTAAAATGTGAAGGACACTTGTCCCTAGCGCTCATTGTTTTCACAT
>JABASD010005419.1:0-12465 GCA_019776165.1 Pogonognathellus flavescens | reverse complement strand
TAAATTGAATTGATTATCTTATCCTAAGAAACTATTCAAACACTTTATGTCGTCGACTTCTTTCACCTATAAAATAATTTAATTTAAATACTCTAAGTACTGTTTACACAAGTTAAATGATTAAACGATCTTTTAGTTTTAAATGTTACTTTGTTATTGCTGGTATACACTTTTGTAAATATATTATTAGTAATTTTTGGACATTGCGCATTGGATTAATATTCTAAGTACACACCGACAATTTGTGACTTCTGAATTCTGGTTCGACTATAGAAATCTTTAAAATGATCAACTGCGAAGGCCTTACCTACATTCACAAATGAAGGGGGTTTGGTTTGGGGTCGGCTGAGAGGAAAAAATTGGGAAAGGCCGCAATTTGTTGCAAAAATAACCCTTCCTTCCGGAATCTGATGAGATGGATCAAATCTGAACAGTCAGTGAGTGAGTCCTTACATGGGGACGCTCTTTGTTAATTATATGTGCACTATACAGAAGGGCGTATCTACTATCCCATGTGGGCTCATGAGACCCCCAAACCATGGAAAAATGGGTTATGCGACAAATAAATTTGCGGTCGAAGTTGATTAGTATACCTATAATTTATAAAGGGGAAGGGAAATTATTTTACTTATTTTGAGGAAAAGCAAAATAATCACTGTCATGCATCCAAATATGTGTCTTCAGAACCAGTATTATTATAACTATACTATAATTAAAAAATTGACACTTATAGAGAAACATTAAAACGCATCAAACAAGAAATAAGTACAAGTATTGTATGATTTTTTATTGGTAGAGATGATTCTTTAAGATTTGGATGGTTCCTTTGGTGGAAAGGAAAAAACGATGATTATTATTGCATGTACTTCATATTAAATAAAGTTTACCATTTACCGAGTATAACACGGAAATATTAATACACATTTTTTGTGAATGTAATTTCGTATCATAATTTAATCGACCTAATCATATTCCTAATATTAACCAAATATTATAGCATTCATGGGCGTACCCAGGATTTCTATTTGGTGGGGACACACAATACATTTAGTGCGAAAGAGTCTCATATTTACGCGTAGCGCGAAAAATTTTGGCAATTTTTTTGCTATTTTTAGACGTTTTTTGCCTTTTTCTCGGAATTTGGGGGGGGGGGAGCACGTGCCCGTAGTTCCCCCTAACTCCGTACGTCCTTGATAGCATTATGAAAAAATGAAGCCATCAAATGAACAAAGAAACTAATAAGTAATAGAACAAAGTCAGAGCGACATCAAATGGCACCAGGGAAAAGGTAATTTTTCGCCGCCGGTGGGAATTGTGAATCCGGGACAATAGTGTGCTCTGTGATACCTGCGAAATGATTTACTTTTTCGTCACCCGCCGTCAATTATCTCTTATCGTTATGATTTGTTAATTGTTGATTGTAATTTGTAATTGATCATACAAATCGCACGTAAATCTCATTGCCAATCGTAAGAAAGTAGAGATTCCGGTCCAGGTCGAAGTAATTGACAACTTACAAGTTTTGCAACCGCTATCATCAATATCAATCATCATCTGTTTTGTAAAGTAATTTTGATCTCCACCCACCACCAACTTAAATTACGATTTCGCAGGGTGGACATAGAAGGATGTACCGTTACACAGAGTTACCATTGATAGTGGATTCTATTTCTAATTCAACTACGGAGGAAGTGCAGAAACCAATTGTCAATACAGTATTTGAAGTGCTGAAAGATATTCAAGTAAGTGGGACGGTTGACGCAGCCATACTTGTTATTCACGATATTTTATTTCATTTTGATTATAGACAAAAAATGACAGTAGCAGGCAGATTATAGAACAAATATCGTGTTACAGTCAGTACTTTTTGACATTAATTTAATGTTATATCTTTTTTAAACAGGAAAGTTTTCCAGGCGATTCGGAAAGGTGTAAACAATTTCTGCAACAAATGGGTAACTATTATTACTGAAATCTTCATGGTTTCAACTCAACTATAAATATGAAATAATTTAAAAGTACTTGTTTTAGATATATGAATTTATTTGCAGAAACTGATTTTTCTTTATGTATCAAAGGTGAACCGCAGTTGTTAGACGACTTTCTGGCTCGGCATCAAAAAAGTTCATCTGCCCCTATTCAGGAAATTGAGGATAACCATATGGTAAGGTCGTAAAATCTGTCTTATTCTGTAGTTGTGAAATTCAGTTTTTATAGACACATTTATTTATGCAATTATTATTGCAATTTTGCTCTAACTGTACAAATTCATTTAACTTTGTTATGCACATTGTTTTAAATTATTTGAAATGAAAATAAACATTTGCATTGGTGTAGTAATTATGTAATTTGTTTCAGGATTGTACTGAAACCTCTTATTATGAAGATATCAGTGACGACGACGAGGTTCCATCATCACCTACTAAAGCTTTGACTTCAGACGCTTCTGAAGAAGGGTCTACTCGTTGTAATGATGATTTGCAGAGTGAAAGCAATGATGTACCAAGTCAAATCAATGATTTGTCGAATCAAAGCAATGATGAACCAAATACATATCAGGAGGAGTGTTTAATTTGGGGTCATGCTGCCTCACTACGTCGCAGTGACAGAGTGAAGGATAAATTATTGTTTTCCAACAATTCTGAAATTCCTTCCAAACCTCCCAGGAAGAAACGATGTGTGACCAAATCTGAATCCTCAACATTGTCTATACCAGAACCAGCAAAATTGGAAATGAAGAACGATGTACCCGCAATCAGAGGAAAGCGAGGTCGTCCTCGTGGTAAAACAGCTTCTAGTTATGCAGCCACCATTAGTGGAGTTGCTGCTGAAAATTCAACACCAATATTAGAGTCGTCTGAAGAGACTATAACCGCTAGTGACAATTCAGGAATGGGGATAGAAATAGGAGATTCTGGATGTGGTAGCCCTTTACTTTGCTCAACTTTAACATCACCCCTGATTCAGCCAAAAAGAGTGGATATCCGTGATCTCCAACAAAAGCGGAAAATTAAAAGTTTATCTCCAACTCCAAAACTGAGCGTAGAGTCTGAAAACAAGGACGGTGACGATGAAAACGACCAAGATTCTAAAACGGGAGTTACAGGCGCCACGACTATAAAGCCAGGCCTGGGCGCAGGACGCGGCAGGGGGAAGAAGTTGAATTTTTTACAAATGCTTTCAACTGTGGGGAAAAAGGTTCCTCTTAATCGTGTTCGAGGTAGGCCCAAAAAAGTGAGCACAGTAGGGCTCAAGAATGCTTCGCCGAAAACGAACATCAACGCTTGGCGGCAGAAGCAGGTGAAAAAGGCTTTGTCGATTTCTCCAAAGGATGTAAACCGCAAGGACCAACAATCGTTTTTGTCACAGGTACGAAAATCAAGTAAATTGTTCACTCGCTTTATTTTTAGCTGTAAAAATCAGTATAAAATAAAATCTCTCTCTACTCATGTATCGGTAGTGATCGTGAATAAGTTAAATATGCCTTAGAACATAGTCAACTCTAATCTAATTTGAACAGGTTCAAAAAAGTATCGGAGATACTCCGGAGTATGGTTTGTTTATACGTTCTGTGTCACTGCTCAATGAAAAAAGTATATCAAGCAATGCCTTCCTTCATCTAGTGTATCCACACTTAGAAAACTTCCCACATCTGTACGATCGGCTGATAAAGTTCCTTGCAGCAAACGAAACTTTATCGGATATCATTAAAACTCCAGCTGTTAATACTGAACTGGATTCACAAACTATAGGTATAAATACTCCAGTTGCACTGACATGGTAGATATATTCCTCGAAGTGACAAACTTTATTTACTTTACTGATTTATGTTTGCCTAGTCGTCAACAAGCTGCCGAAATTCGGAAAAAGCTACAGAATCCTCCCGCCACACTATGTCCAACCGGTCTGCTCTGGAGCCACTGCATTGTGTAACTCAGTTATAAACGATAAATATGTTTGTATTCCACCACATTCTCGCAACGGTCCTCGAATGACTCGAAAATTGAAAATAACTAACAAACGGGTGAACACAGTCAATGTTCAAACTGAAGACGGACGTTACGAGGTATTCAATATAAGTTGAAATTACAATTTTTTGTCACTTATTATTAAACTCACATTTCATTGTCACAATCGTCAGTTGCGTCAGTATTATTACGCATCAATACAGAATACAGACAAATATTAATTGTCACTCTTTGTTTCATTTAGGTGGATTTGATGATTGAGATTGGAAATATGTGCCTTACTCATTTTGAAGTGATTATGAAGAAAATGTCCAACTATGCCAGAAGTCAAGTTAGAAAAATTTCAGTTAGGAGAATTGTTGGGAGGATCGTCTCAAATTATTCCATCGTTCATTCTACAATTATATGGCAAAAAAGTGGGACCCACATTTGTTGATGCTCTGGCTATCAAACCTTTTGATAGTGTTCCAATAGTGCTGTCTCGGATAAAAGTTAAGCTAGAAGAATGGCGTGACGTTCAGAAAACTTTTAATCAAAAATTGCAAGGTCAAGTTTATAATGTGATTGCATCAGAAGTTTCCTCTGGTCTAAAACCTAACGTTGATCCTTGTGCTGTTGATGTTTAGGATTATTTAATTAAAAACAAATTCGATGTTTATAAACAAATGGTTTATTTGTAATTGTAGATTCTTCTTCACCAAAGTATTTACTCAATTTACTGTATATGAAATTGTAGATTCTTCTTCACCAAAGTATTTACTGTAATTGAAATTGTAGATTCTTCTTCACCAAAGTATTTACTGTGTATGAAATTGTAGATTCTTCTTCACGAGAGTATTTACTGTAATTGAAATTGTAGATTCTTCTTCACCAAAGTATTTACTGTGTATGAAATTGTAGATTCTTCTTCACTAAAGTATTTACTGTAATTGAAATTGTAGATTCTTCTTCACCAAAGTATTTGCTGTGTATGAAATTGTAGATTCTTCTTCACCAAAGTATTTACGGTAATTGAAATTGTAATCGTTTTGTAATAAACTAAATGAATTTTGAACTAGAAATACACAATGAAGGCTATAATTTTATGCTTGAATTGTTTCTTAACTGGGACTACATTGACACAAACATAATCTATTCTAGAAAATTGTTTTGCAGCAAGCAATTTTTAAAATGGTCTCATTCAACTAATCATTATCAGCTTGAAAATAAAAAAGGGACCTCTAAAATCTGAAGAATCCGAAGATTTGAGAAAAATCAATGTATTGAATACAAAATTCAATCCGCATTACGAGCAACTCTTCAGATAATGAATAATGTACTCAATATACTGCACTTTTTGAAAATTGAACGGATAGACTTTATTATCTTGCATTTTTAGAGGTTCAATTAACAAAATGAAAATTAGGCAATATTTTCTAACTATTGATTTTCGATTATTAGGCCAATCTGATTGTCATTCAATGGATTTCCCAAAAATTGCACATAATACTGTTAGTCGTTATCAAAAAATCAGTTTACTGAAAGTTATTAATTATTAAAGGGAATTTTCATTATTGTCGTATTCGAGGGATTTCCATAAGCATTTACTTTTATTATTATCTATGTAAATAACACTTTATTGTGTTCTAGATTGTTAGTGTTGGAATTATAAGTAATTGAAATGAAATAAATCCATTGAATGAATATTTCTTGATATTTTAGTTTAATGGACTGCAAAAATACGATGTAAATGAGATTTTACATTAGAGGTTATAGTTATAATATTACTTTTAGTATTAATAAAAAATTACAATAGATTATAAATTCAGGAATGTCCCCTTTTTTCAATTCATTGAGCAATTCTGAACAAATGCTAAAATGGAGACCTTGAATTTATTCAATTTATCATCGGTCACTCTCTTTGTAACAATTTGCCTGTCAATTAACAACACCACCGCGAACTGTACGATGCATACTGATATGATTGGATTCTCGTATAGAAAACAAAAATTGTTGCGTAATCAATGGGTGGGATACAAGATACCTTTTTTACAACCTTATTAATAATTTTTGGTTCTACTTTGGTGGCATTACAACAACAAGGAACAGTTGCCAATGTAGGACTGGAAGCCTCCGACGAAACTACCAGCGGTGACTCTAATAAAGACAAAAACATCAACCCAAATGAAGCAGAACAAATTCTCATGGAGAATGCAAAAAACTTTAAAATTGCAAACGACGGATCTCATTTAATTAACAGATTGGGTCTTTTTAAAGAAGTCAAAGTTTATTCAATCAGATATAAACTCTACAATATGAACAGGTAATCAATCGTTTTTGTGACTTTGTATAAAGTAGAAAATATCAGCATGATTTAAGAAATCTATGCGATAAGATTAGAAGATAATGATACTTCAAAAACATTTTTTAGTTGATTTTTGAAAAAATTAATTGCATTATAAATATTTTTATAAATTTAAATAAATATTTATTTAAAAAACACAAAAATTAGAATTATTACTACTTCCAAAACGAAAATTGCTTAAAATTTAGAACAATTAATTTCATTTTCGATACGAATCCTTAAAAGAAAAACTATTTCTTTGTAATTACATTATACCCTTCCTCAAGGATAAAACATAAAAATTCTTTAACTAAAGTTTGTGATATTAATTCATTTTTCAAATTCACTAATAAAAAGTTGAAGTATTTATGTTTGTTTATTTAATTATTTAACATTTTAGTCCGGGCGAAGTTATTACATACACGAATAATATGTCATCTACGAAATGGAATCCGGGACAAAACGTGGTTTTCGTTATTCATGGATGGATGCAAACTGCGGAACAAGAGACTAATCGGGATATAGAAGTAGCATTTGGAACATCCATAAATATTAAGGATGGTAAATTATTGAGACTTCTTTTGTTCTTTTATTCATGGAGTAATAATCTATTTTCTAAAATTTTAAATTCATTATAGAGAGTCAAAAAATAAAGTCCTTTTCTTAACTGGCTTATCAATAATTAGAACTATTTTTGCAGCTTACATTGGAAGCAACCGAACTGAAAATGTGATTCTTGTGAACTGGGAGGACGGTGCAGGTCAACTTAATTTCATCAAATCGGCGAGAGAATCCTACGTCGTAGGCAAAGCGGTTGCTCATATGATCATTTCTTTGAAAACCCGAGATCTCATTACATATTCCCAGGTCAAAATTGTCGGATTTTCTATGGGGGCTCATGTGGCAGGCGTAGCGGGGTACTTCATATATGACAAACTTAAAACGAAAATAGGAGAAATCACAGGTATTACATTTAATATACTTTACTTTAACTACGAAATGAATTTTCATATAATTTTTAAGTAGAAGAGTGTTATAAGTGAGTTACTTTTAATGAACACAGGTTTGGACCCACTTGGAAATTACTTTGACAATGACAAACGCCCTTTGAAAGTGCGTTTGGATAGCTCAGACGCAGAATTTGTGCAAGTGATTCATTGTAATATGGGGCAACTGCTTTGGCCACCCTTTGACCCACATTTTGGAACAACACAAATTTTGGGCCACGTAGATTTTTACCCTAATGGTGGAGTTGACCAACCTGAATGCCCACAAAGCATTAAAGGTGGAGAATTTAATGTTGCTTTAATATATAATTTCATTTTCATTCCAGGGCGTATCTATATTTGTCTGACAACCCCTTTTTCCGGAATTTGGTGGGGGGGGGGGCTCAAGCCCAGTGAGTCCATACGTAGATACGCCCTTCATTCAGAGGCACTGGAGAGATTTCGAGTGTAGGTAAAATTGGCGACCTTCAAATAAGTTTTTGTCCAATAGACCCTTTTTCTGGAGGAAAGGAGTAAGCCCGGTGAAGATACGCCCCTAGTTTAATTTTATTAAGATTTAAGTGCGCGTTAATTATTTTAGAGTGTATTGCATTGCATTACAATTAACTTTTTTTCTTACTTAATGCAATCTCTTTGAAAAACGTACCTAACTAGTTCATTTGATATATCCATGATATATCAGCCTTTTTAGTAGGGTGATAAATGGATTTTAATGAGTTGCAATGATGTGCGTGAGGTTAAAAATATTTTGCAGCTATGGCGAATTTATGCAGTCATTTTCGATGCAGTGAATTATATGCTTCATCTGTCCGAGGTTTGGAGTACAGAGGGTGTCTATGCGAAAATGCAGAAGCATATCTGAAAGATAAATGCAATACATGTAATGGACCATTGATGGGAGACCTTTGCCCTAAAAAGTAACTCTCTCAAAATTAATTCATTCAAAATATCATGCAGTTGAAATTAACTGAATCTTAAAATTTTCCTTATTCAGTGCAGCTGGAAAATATTACCTGAAAGCAATGCCACACAAATTGGACCAACACCAGGGCATGTAATTAATTATTAAATCAAGTTGTATAGCGATTAGCATTAGTGATAATTTACTCATGATTGGTCATCAATAACCACAGCAGCTAATGATTTATATGACCCAATCACTCAGTGACCAATTTTTTATTGTATTTGGAAATCTGAATATATGTATAATAATATATGCATAATTTTTTGTAATCATTTTTGATATCAGATGAAATAAAAACAAGGTCTTTCCTATAATATTTTTTCAAGCCTTTGGAATTAATCGATTAATTAATTAATATCAATAGTGGGCTATTTTAAGAAATGCCATAATCCAAAATAAGCAGAGCCACTAAATAGAGGTACAGAAAAGTTCATTATTATTTTATTAACATGGAAAAGGCAAAAGAAACTATTAAATAAATCATCATAAATTCATAAACATGAATATGCAAACTATACATAATAATATTTCCTACAACTTAATTATTTTTCCAGTTCCAGATCAAAATCAATCATTACAAACATCAAATTCATTATTGGTTTTATAATATTAGTCCATTAAATTAAGGTCGCCATAATTGAATTGCAGGAGAAAACATTGTCGGTGCATTAATAACTGTGGTGGCAAAAGCTGCCGTTCAATTCCCTCCAGTTGTCGAATTCCTCAACTGTTATTGATTTCCCAATTTTCTTTTCGAATTGATAATAGTTTGTTTTGATATCGACGTAATCGGTGAAAAGGCTTGTTTCAAATGGAGTATTTGCGTGCAAATCAAGGTTACTGACTGTGCCGACGATTATTTTTCCCAACTGTGTATTTTCTGCACAAAATCTGACTATATCTGTTGTGTCAACATCTTTTATCTCCCTCCCGGATACAACCAAAGCCTGCGTTTTGATTGTTGTTACCATTTTGGCCACATCAGTACGAAGACAATGTAGATACCCTTCCAAAATGAGAGTGTCCAAAGCCAAAGTGTAATCATCATTCGTAGCATCGACGATTACGACTTTTGTTTGGTTGATTTTTATTCTTCTCACACTCTTAGGTATCCAATGCAGATTTAAAGAAATATTTTCTGTACTTGCAACAGGTAAGCCCAACTCTATTTCCGTTAAATTCCCACAAGTAGCAAAATGGGAGATCTCTTCAAAATCATTAGAATTACTAATGTGCAAAAATCGTAAACGGGGGAAATGAACTTCTCCCGTACAAGAAAATTCCACCAGTTCTCCGAAATGCATTTTTTCCATTGAGTGTGGTAGAGCAGCGAAATTAATTTTGGAATCTGCCGTGCATAATAATTGGATTTGTAAATTGTTTTTTTCTACAAAATCAGATCCGAAAAGTAAGAAGTTGTAAAGGCTTCCCCTTGCCCCAGTCCAATTTAACAAGCGAATATTAACCAATTGAAGGTTAACTGTGTTGAATTCTTGGGTTGACATATCCAAAGTCAATTTTTGTTTGTCGTTGAATTTCCTGTACAAAATAACTCTTGAAGTTTGGCTGAAATCAACAAATTCGTTCAAAAGGACATCGTCTTGGAATTTTCCGTCTTGTTTGAATTCAACATTTCTTAAAGTGATTTCCAAAGGAGCAATTCGAGTAGCTGTTTCCTGGCTGTTAATGGCAGTATTTTTCAATGACAGGGATTTAATCGAATCTAGTTTATGCCATTTTACATTTAGCAGAGTTCCTTTGCTCATGAAGCTGTCAATCCCATCACAACTGTCGATTTCCAAGTGGGTCAGGTTAGGCCATTTTGAAACCCAACGAGTCACTTCAAACTTATTCAAATGCTTTGTAGGAGATTCAAAGCTAGCTTTTATGAATTTTAGCTTTTTGATATTTGCTCCGTACAGATCAAAGAACTTTTCGATTTCTGAAGTGCAAGTATTAACATGAAATGTTCTTGTATCACTTAACCCAAATTTGAAGCTTGTGTATGGAATAAGTAGATCCCGAGAATTTTCTAAACGGTAGCAGAATTTCTTGATTGCGGAAGATCCGTAAAAAGAAATTGTTATTTTCTTCTGAAGAAGTAAGTCCGCACCAGTTTTCCACTCCTTACATACGGTACGACAATTGTAGACGTCAGAGGTAGACAAAAATTGGGAAATGTTGTGAGCAATCTATAACAAGTTTTAAAAATGTATATCTAAAATCTCTGAAATTTGAAACATGAATTTAGAGAAGGAAAAAGATGAATAAAATGTGTACCGTTGCATTCTGTAGTGGATTCTTCTTGGAATTTTCTTCAGCCCAGATCTTGGAAGTCACTCTTCTCATCATATTCCATATAGTCCACGCTGTTTGCGGGTGTTTCTTCATCAGAGTTTTATGAAACGTCCAATGTCTTTCAGAGAGTTGCTTCGTGCTGGCCTAAATTTAAAAAAGTGATTAACACATTACATGTACTGCAATGTACCTCGAATCCCCAAACAGGCTAAATAGTATTTTCTATACATCAGAAAAAAGGGCGTATATAGGGGATTGGCTCGGGGCACCAGGCATTCACCAGGTCTCACAAAAAAGTGGTTATGTGTAACTGAAGGTATAAAAACAAATAGTTAATGTGCGTGAGCCAACTCCAGATTTCTAGGGACCCTCACCATATTAGGAAATTCTATGTACGCCCTTTCAGACAATTAATTAACGAAACGAAATCATCATTCAGAATTATGAAGCCAATTCATAATTCTGAAAATCAGTGGACTTCAAAATAATTAAAAATAGATTTTTGGTGAACTCAATTATCTATAAATATTAACTTAACCAAACATAAACATAATTAAAAAATTAACCTGCAAAATGAAAGATATTAATTAATAAATTGTACATTTATGACTTGGAACTTGGAAGTAAATATTATATAAATTAATGAGAAAAGTCCGCTCCAAGAACGTAACTTACAATTTGAATTGCTTCAAAGTCCGTGAGTAATCCATTTTTGATCAAAATTGGCAGGAGCCTTCCTAATTCAGTGAATTCCCTTTCATCAACATTCTCTATCGAAGCCATATCGATGAGACAGACGAGATAATTCGCCTTGTAGTGAACTTTTATATTTTTATTTGAACAAATTAACAATTGCCAACAAGATGATTTTAGATAATGCAATTAGTGATCACTGATCAGCGATGAACAGTCAGCAAAAGCAGATCAACGAAGTTAAATGTCAATTTTAAACAATAAAAAATTCAAAGCGAAAAGATAGCAAAAGCATTTTCAGTTTACGATTCAACGCCAGTCTGCAAGGACTCCACCGTTTTTTTATCGCATGCGTATTCATAGGGCAGCGCAGACATCGTAACGTTATCCAGTTTCTCCCTGAATTGAAATGACGTACCTATAATATAGTTTTCAATATATTATTTTTCCAGGAATGTTTTGCCACTGTCATGTCATTTAATAATAAAATATTTATGTTAAGTAGCAGGCTGTATGATTACATGAACATAATTTTTATGGGTTTCAATTCAAGATGTATATTTTTTCGAGATTTATGATTTGTGATAATATTTATGTATGTAAAGTTAATTTTGGATGTTTAGTAATATCTTAATATTTAGTAAAATATACTTATAATATGGCGACAATATTTAAAAAGTGGGGAAATAATTCGGTTTCGGTCGACTGGCCTTTTCTTTTTACAGTATTTGGAATGTACGTTTTGTTTCCACCTTTTGCTGCTACCCGTTAAAATTATAACTATTTTCCAGTGGCAACATTTATTCTACCACCATTCGGCATTCGTTTGTGTCTTTTGAAATATATACGACCTTTGTATCTTTTAGCGTTGTATTTTACAATGTCTAATAATTACTAATTACTCTACGTCTTTGCTAATTGCCTTTCTCGAAAAATACTTCCAAGTCTCTGCTGGTT
Organism: Pogonognathellus flavescens; assembly: GCA_019776165.1. Classification (NCBI taxonomy): domain Eukaryota; kingdom Metazoa; phylum Arthropoda; class Collembola; order Entomobryomorpha; family Tomoceridae; genus Pogonognathellus; species Pogonognathellus flavescens. The sequence goes on along the minus strand of JABASD010005419.1, from coordinate 255 downwards.
CTTAGTGCAGTTTGTCTTACAATTAGTCGTTTGTTTAATACCTAATCTTGAAAAAGCTTAGATTTTAATTTCTGTAGATTCAAAAATTATTAATTTATAAATCTAATTATTATTCTTAATGTCTTTACTTATCTACCTATAGGGGCGTATCCAGAAATTTGTAATGGGGGCAGTCTGGGGATTGAAAGCCAAAAAAACGACAAAATTTGCGGCCAATGGCAACCCCTTTTTTCCGGAATCTGGGGGGGGGGGGGG
>JABASD010005418.1:0-12465 GCA_019776165.1 Pogonognathellus flavescens | reverse complement strand
AAAAAAGAGAATTGGTGTTTTTAAATATTCTTTTTAACAAGATTAATTTATACTGCTGCTAATACATAGTGTTAAAGTTGATGTGATGGTGTCACAATTAATGTTGTCGTGTCGAAGTTCACAATACTCTTACGATACTTTATTGCACCGTTGTAAATAGTTTATTATATACTGAAAAAACCTACATAAATAAAAGAAATATTCTTTATTCCATTTCATATCATAAGGGTCATTTCCAACATGGTTATAAATTGGTAGTGTATAGGGCACTTATGTACGTAATCATATATAATTAAAATTTTGTCTGAGAATAAACAGTCTCAAACTTTGACTAACAATTGTAAATATTTTCTTCATAACCTCCTTTAGTCAATTCAAAATTTGTATTAGTCAACCTCGGCACTTACATCCCTCGTTTTCGTGAAACACTCACCAGCCTAAAATTACGGTTCAATTATGCTCTTGGCTATGGTTTGACAAAATATACTTATAAATGTAGAAGACATTAGACATTCTTTATTGGATTCATTGTACAATAATAATATACCACAATTGTTGCTTACATATCCTTGTTGTGATTTAACACAATAAAAGACGTTAAATTATTTATATATGGAATACTTTTTTAGATTTTATCTGTAAGAGTGTACATATGGTGTATATTGTATATGTTTTATATTATGTGTAACATGTTGGACACACTTTTGGAGAAAAGTCTAGTATCAGTACTACTATTGAAGACGTGCGAGTTTTTTTATCCAACTGTACAACAGAATGTTTTCAAACAAATTCCTTCGGTATCTTTCCATTGCTACAAAGCTTAGTTTCTTTTCTGGGATAACTTGCTATAAATGGGACAAGCAAAACAAAATTATTGTCAAAACCACATCGCGATTTCATTTACTAAGATATTATATTTGGCATATTTTTATTCATGTTCACGCTTTTTATAGTATATGTAAAATTCTCAACATTATTCTTATTGATAAATCAGTTGCCAAAAATATAATAAGTGTAGGATTACTATTCCCCATTCTAATCATTTCGGTTTGTTTCTGGTTAAGTTTTGCCAAATTCGAATACACTGCATACTACACAAATGCTACACTATTATTTTTGAAAAACTTCGAAGGTAAGTCGCGGATTATGCTTCCATTTTAAAGGATTAGTCAAACCAAATTTATATTAGAGTGGGTTAACTTTTTCATTAATATTTTGTTTCTTTGCTTACAATGACCTATTATAAACATCCTCAGTTTAATGTTACCAGAAAATTGGACCAGATATTTTTATTCACGTTCGCAGTTTACCTTATACCGATAGTCCTCATGTTTCTATACATAGACACTCAACACGCGGTGATTTGGGGGACCACACTAATTGCGAAACAATATCAATACCGGATTTTCATATTTTGGTATCCAATTTTTCTCGCTTTTCTTATGGTTGGACTGATGTCATTTGCACACATTTTAATGCTAGGAACCTGTACGGCGTTTTATTGCAAGGTCAAAATACAAAAAGAAATAAGGTAATAATAATAACCACTTTTTACCCTCACGTAGTTGATTTTTATAAATCGAAAAGGACATTTTGTCCATTGTCAAAAATAACTAATAGTTGCAAAAAACGACACGAAGAGAAACAGCGCCTTTTTGAATTAAATGGTTTGAAATAGACATTAATTTGCTACTTCAATCCTATTTTAAATTTTAAAATTTAAATTTTGTTTAGACCTGGAAATAAAAGTTCCACAACCAAATCGTCGGCTCGAGAATTTGGCGCAGTAGTGAAAATTGTAATGTCAACCAGATTACTCATGAATGCATACGACGATGCGTACAGGTTGGTTTATGTTCCCACAAGGTCACTGTTGACAAGAACTTTTCTCACATCAAACGGGATGCTCATAACATTTTTCGATAATCTGACTTTATGGGAAAAAATTGTGCTGGTAGCTGCTGCTTCCAGTACTCTGTTTATGTGGTTAGGACTCCTCCTTGTAGGAGCACAACTGCACAAAGCCTCGAAAAGTTGTAAGAGATCTTGGCAGACTAAATTTATAACCAAAAATAGAAAGAAACAAATGTATGTAGAAAGATTCTGCAAAAGCTGGACACCGCTTCGTGTGAGAATCGGAGATGTATCCTACATATCCACTTTTAGCATTTTGAAGTACATACGAGTCATCAGCCAAGGAATGATGAAATTGATGTTAGCAATAGACCAAAGTATGTTTTGACCTTTTATTATCACACAGTAAAATCATTTCTATTGATGATTAAACTGTACAATGCATTGAATAAAAAAGGAAATCTAAATACTTAAAAGGTATCAACCTACTGATAATACGTTTAAAAGAAAGAGTGCATATTGTACATCACTATCAATATTTCTAACACAATGAATGTTGCTAAACTTATAGTCAAAAACTTGAACTTTATTTATTTATTGAATAATATTGCCAGCGGAAAGCAAAAGGACTTTTAGATGGAAATTAGTTCATCTGCTGTCTTTGAATTATATAAAGTGATTGCAATTTTTAATTACACAATAAACATGATTTATTTCTAGTGTCGTTTGTAACAACAATCTTTCATAAGGCGTTAAAATGTATTTGTTTCTAAAATATCTTGCTCTTTTATCGTTTACTAATTATTAACATATTTAATCGCTTCTGATCCATGCTCCCCGTGACCGCCCCAAATTGCTCAAAAAATAGGTTACTTGCGGCCGAAAGCCGCAAAAAACCAATTTTTTACACTTTGTGACCCCCCAAATTTTTTGTGACCCTACCAAACTGCAATCCTAGTTACGCGCCTGCCATGCTCAATATCTTAAATCATTGTCATCCTAAACAGTTTTAATTTAACGATTGCATAAAAAGCACAAAGTAGCTTGCTCTACATAATATAGCATATTGTTTATAATTTAAATATTTATGAAATTTATAGGATTATGTCGTAAACAGTGTTAAAACGCGAATAAAAATAAATGGTAAATGGACTTTGCATGAATATTAGTCAATGGCCTTGATAGAGTTCACCATATGATCCCATTTTTGAACTAGATCTTGTATGATGTTTCCCGAGAACATATACGAAGTTTGAATGAATTACGGTAACCCATTCATTCATGACAATCATGAGATATTGATTCATTGATTGGACAGATAGAAGGAGGGACAGACGAAGGAACCATTATTCAAAAGTAGCTTAAGCTACTTCGTAAATTACCGAGCCGTTTCACCTGTAGAAGTCATTGAATTAAGACTGTGTTTGACTAACGATGAGTGGTCTATTGCACAATAATATTGGTCAATTGTAATTCGAAATTGAATTTATTTTTAGTTCTAATTTTTTTTTAATTGTATTACAACTATTCCTTGTCTTAACAATATATTTTTATATTATCTTTACACTGTCGAAATTTTCCCTACGCCTACGTACTTATTATCAAGTAGCGGAGTTACTTTTAGGAATGAATAAGCTATATTATGTCCGTCCTTCACCACGATAACTTGAAAGCGCTGTGGGATATTTTTTTTATATTCTGTACACGTACTAGTGAGAACCTGTGTCAGGTTAATTTCGAGGATGGGATCAATCGGTCAACTCATTCATGACCTTTGACCTTTACGAGTAACTACTTTATTAAAACAACATTTAATATTCAATGCGTTCTACACACTCCTACGTGAATTATTATTATTTTATTTGAAAATAAAGCCGGCCTAAATATATGTAATCTGAATAATTATACTGCTAACAAAAAATCATAACATGACTTCAACTGTGCACAATTAATGCCACTTTGTCATAATTCCCTACACAATGTTTCTGTTTATTCCGCTACCTGATTGAACCGTTACAAATGGTTTATTCTTGTATTGCTAACAATTAAATAAATGTAGCTTGACTAAGATTTCAACATAATTTTGAGTTTCTCAAATTTTGTTTAGTAATAACTAACGATTTTATAATCGCATAAAACCTATAAAAAACTGTAATAGTTATTCCGCAAACTACTATACCTACATTTCTATTGCGAAACAATTCCTTATTCTTACGCGATTTACAATATTGTATTGCAAATAAAAAATAATGTAACATTCTATAATTTCAACATAACTGGAATATAAATTTTATTTAGCAATTTTTACAATCATTGAGACATTTTTACGCAATAATGTCGAATTAAGCCAGTAAAAGAAAGTTTCTCAAATCTTACTGTTATGTTAGTGGCAATTGCAAACACTAGTTGAGTACAAGTACGAATACTTTTATAAACAAATTATCAATATGATTTCCAAAAATTTCTTAACGTACCTTTCTATTGCGACAAAATTCAGTTTCTTTTCTGGCATAATCTGTCATACGTGGGACAACAAAAATGAAATTATTGTTAAAACTGAATCGAAATTTCATTTACTAAGGCATTACATTATGCATTTTTTCTGTCATTTGCACTTTGTTTACATCCTCTGCAAAATATTTAGCATCATTTTTATTGATAAATCAGTGACAGAAAATATATTTAGTGTTGGATTACTTTTCCCCACTCTAATATTTTCGCTTGGCTTTATTATTAGCTTTAAATATTTTGAACACGGTGCATATTACGCAAACGCGTCATTATTTTTCTTTAAAAAATTTCAAGGTAAGCCCCAAACCGTTATTTTACGACTTTAACTTGATGAAATGACAAAATAAATATTTCAGCAGGTATAAAAATTATTTATTTTTGTGATTATTTGCTTATAAATAGCTCTTCACTATAAAAATCCTCATTACAATGTGACGAGAAAATTGGATGAGATATTTCTTGCAACATTTATAATTTACTTCATTCCAACCGCGGCTGTGTTTATTTACATTGAAACTCAATACGCGACTATTTGGGCGAGCACGCTAATATTAAAGCAATATCAATACCAAATATTTATATTTTGGTACCAAATTGGTCTTGTTGTTTTCATCATTGGAATCATGTCATTTGGTCACATTTTAATACTAGTGGGCTGCGTGACATTTTATTGTCTTGTGAAATTACATAAAGAAATAAGGTAATCAAAACAAGGTAGGGACCGTACATAAACGACGTCGTTAAGGTAAGCGGGATTAGTGGGGCTATAGCCACGCACCATCTTAAATGTTAAAAATGTACAAAAAAACGGTGATATTAGACGATTATTAACGGATGTGGTACTAAATAGTCGGTTTTTTGAATGACGTCGTTTATGAACAACCCCTTAACATAAATTTTCATGTTTTAGATAATAGGCAGTTAAAAGCATTATATGAGCCTTATCTTATTTAATATTTTTCGCCGTTATTTTTAGATTGGCAAATAAATGTTACATAACAAAAGCGTCCTCCCGAAAATTGGATACCGTTGTTAATATTGTAAAGTCAAGCCGAATACTACTGAATGTGTATGACGATGCGTACAGGTTGGTATATGCTCCCACAAGGTCGTTACTGACAAGAATGTTTCTTACATCAAACGGAATTCTCATCACATGCTTTTATAAACTGACGTTTTGGGAAAAGTGCATGTTCGCAATTTTAGCTGCCATTGGGTTTACTTTTTGGCTTGGACTACTGTATATGGGCGCACAACTGCATAAAGCGTCGAAAAGTTGTAAGAGATCGTGGCAGACTAAATTTACGACCGAAAATAAAGCGAAAGAAATATACATGAAAAGATTCTGCAAAAGTTGGAGACCTCTCAGTGTACGAATCGGAGATGTGTCATCTATATCCACTTTTAGCATTTTGAAGTATATACGAGTTATTAGTCACGGAATGATGAAAATGATGTTAGCAATACAAAAAAATATACAGTGACAAAGGACGACAGAGACGGGAACTATGCGCACGTGTCCCCCTGATTTCGATAAAAAAGTTATTTGCGGTCGAAGGCTGCAAATAACCTCTTTTTGTTGTTTCTTTAGATAGTGATCCGTCCAAATACCACTTTATCAGGCATTTCCTGCCAAACAGAAATCCGGGACATGCCCTTATTGATAGGGTATTATCAAACGTCTCATCATTAAGCCTGTATTTACTATTAGGTATAATGTATAATGCCGTGAATAAATAAAACATGAAAGCTTAAAACTTAAGTGTAACCAAGTAATAATAATACCGATAAAATAAAGTTCTTACAGTTTTCATCTCTTCAAAAATGGAAATCAAACACATCGACTAATTAACTAATTTGTCTTACAATAAAAGTTTATTTTTTGTATCAATCATGTTAAAGCAGAGTGAAAAATTACAGAAGAATATGCCTGTCAACATTTTTTAAAATTTTCAATAAAAATTATCAATCGTTGGGTATGTGAATCAATTATAGGTACGTACTATACTATACGCCTTATACGCAAAAACTTATAGGTTATTCTTAAATAAAATTCCATTTGGAGAAATATTTATTTATAAAAAATTCTATTTTAGCATTACAATAACACAATTTTATTAACGAAATATATACAAATCAAGTACGAAAATCGACAAAAATAAATCGAGTTTCAAATAAGCAGATAGAAACATTATTTGTCTAAAGAAGTATAGGAACTACATTATGGAAATGGGAACGTCGTCCCCATGTATGTAAAAGCGTCCGTCTTTAAACACGAAAACTGGAGAACGGGTAGAAATCCTTTGCTTAATAAAACAAAAGGTTTCTTCTTACGCAATGAAGAATCGCTGCTGGGTGAAATTATATTAGAACCAGAAATAGTATGTACGCACACTTTTTGATTGAGTTTGTTTTCCATTTAATATTTGATATCTATTACCATTTAAAAAGGTGACTACTATTTTTGGTTCTAACATAGTAGTAACGCAAGGTAGTGTTGCGATAGTTGTGAAAATGGATGATATCTTCACATTTTGCAATTTTTGACAAACAGGTTTTGAAACATGCAGCACGGTACTGGTTTGTCTGTAAGGTCTTTCTAGATTACGATCAGGGAAATTGCTATTCGAAATTCTTTATTTCGCTTTTATCAATTTTTTACTTTGGGTCGCTAAACAAATAAATTTTGCACCACACACCGCAGAAATCTTTAATATCTCCAAATATTTACACATGATTGTAAAATTCTCAACCTTGTACGAAATACCATGTTGTAATGCAAATAATGTAATGTTAGCCAATTGCAACATAATGGGAATAAACATTTTCTTGGAGACTAAAATTTACGGTCAGTGATACATATGTTTTACGTAATATTTAATTAAGTCAGTTATTGAAAATTTCTCAAACCTTGTCATGTTAGTAGCACTTTCAAACACAATGTGAATACAAGTACGAATGCTTTTGTAACAAACTTTGACAAAAAATGATTTCGAAAAAATTCATAAACTATCTTTCCATAGCGACAAAACTCAGTTTTTTTACAGGTATGACTTGCTACACGTGGGACAACAAAAAGAAAATCATTGTTAAAACTTCATCGGGATTTCATTTATTGAGGCATTATTTATTGCATTTTGTTACTCCTGTTCACGTTTTTTATAGTCTCATAAGAATACGTGGAGTTATTAATGACAAATCAGTCACAGAAAATATATTTAGTGTTGGATTTATTTTTCCATTATTGCTATTTTCACTTTGCTGTTGTATGAGCTTTGAAGGTTTTGAGCACACCGCGTACTACACGAATGCCGCAATATTATTTTTAAAAACGTTTGAAGGTAAGTCTTGTACCGTTTTATTTTTACACCATGATATTCTATACACTTTTTGAGTAGCCAAGTGCGATTTCATTCATTTTGTCGTTATTTGGTTACAGCGGCCCACTATAAAAATCCCCAGTTGAATGTTGCGAGAAAATTGGACGCCATATTTCTAGCAACGTTTCTAATTTACCTCTGTCCGATTTTAGTGGTGTTGGTATACTTTGAGACTCAACACGCCGTAATTTGGGGAACCACAATATTTCCGAAACAATATCAATACAAAATATTCACATTTTGGTACCAAATTGGTCTCTTTGGTTTTATACTTGGAATCATGTCATTTGTTCACATTTTACTACTAGGAACGTGTATGACATTTTATTGCCTGGTCAAAGTACACGAAGAATTAAGGTAATGAAACCAATGAATACAAATAATTTAAATTTTTAGTATTTGAACATTGCAATTTCATCTATGCATGCCTGAGTTTCAACACGATAATTATCCCTGCCTCAGCGAATGCCAATTTAAAAAATGATGTAAAATCGCAAAAAATAAGGAAAAGTTATTCGGTTTATGTAGGAGTATAAAATTTATATGTAGAGCTAATCATTCCCAGTAAATCGGCAAATATTAGTTATAGAAATTTAGATTGTTTGATAATCCCAAGCAAATAGCCTACAACAAACCTCGTGGACAAAAACTCTGCGATTATTTATTAGAGTTTTTGGTACTACGATTTGTTCATACGGCCCTGTACTTAGATCATGAGAAGCGAAATATGTCTACTCAGTCAGTGTTATCAGGTTTGCTTAGGGTTTAGCGAAAAACTGAAATGAAAAATTCTGCAATTTTTGGTTTTTGCTACCTTTTTGTATTAAGTCACGAGTTTTGATTTCCTAACTTTTCAGTATTACGTTAAATGCTCCCAATTTTGTATTAAGTCACGAGTTTTGATTTCCTAACTTTTCAGTATTACGTTAAATGCTCCCAATTTTGTCAATACGGATTCTATTGGTATAGACACTGGAAACGATCCAATGTTCCAATGAATCCATTTTATTTCAAATTTAAAAATTTATTTCCGCTATTTTTAGATACCACATTTTATCAGTTAGCCTTTCACAGCCCCTTAATCTCTGAGTTTGGACCTAATTTATCTTCTTGGTGTTTGAATTACGTTCAGTGAAAACAAAGTATACATTTTAAATTTCGTACGTTTCTACTCGTAGTACCAAACATTTCCTGACACCATGAACATGAACCAAATTTCGCTGTGAAACGAAATAATATAAGAGTTTCTGAATAGCCGATGTAGAAGTGTTTTAATGTGTCTCACACAGTTTCTAAGTTTTAAAATGACTCTAAAAAAAGTAATTTACACTGTAAAACAAATTGGATTTATGATTTGATTTCCCATGTCACCCACCTGCTCTGTTTTACTTGAAATGTTTGATAAAGATTGTGATTTTTTGTTTGTTTAGACTTGGAAATAAAAGTTATGCAACAAAAGCGTCGGCCCGAGAATTTGACACTGTAGTTCAAATTGTCGTATCCACAAGAATTCTAATGAATGTATATGACGATGCATACAGGTTGGCCTATGTGCCTACGAGGTCACTGTTGACCAGAACATTTCTTGCATCAATTGGAATACTCAGAGCTTTTTTTAATTATCTAAAGTTCTGGGAAAAGTATGTGTTTACTGCTTTGGCACTCAATTGTCTCTTTATATGGTTAGGCCTCGTTTATGTGGGTGCAAAACTGTACAAAACGTCTAAAAGTTGCAAGACATCTTGGAAGACGCATTTTACATACAAAAGCAAATGGAATCAAATGTACGTGGAAAGATTCCGCAAATGTTGGAGACCCCTTTGCGTGAGAATCGGAGATGTGTCGTCGATATCCTTATATAGTATTTTGGAATATATACGTGTTATCAACCAAGGAATGATGAAAATGATGCTAACATTAGAGCAAAATTTGTGGTAGCTTTTTATTACCTGCATATAGACATTAAGTTATGCTAAATTAAGATTTCAAAAAAAATTTGAATGAAACATTGTTATTAAAAAGGGAATCGAAATATTGATAATATATTTCACTTACTATTCATGGAATAAAGTTATAAAGTTATGTGAATAAAGTATATAAGCAATACGCTAAAATTAAACACGTTAGTCAAAATAAAATTCATTTGGAGAAAAAGCTGTCATTAAAACTTCAATCTAAATATCTCAATGACCGTAACACTGCTTTGTTAAAACAAATATAAAAACAATAAGTCATAAAATCAGTTGAAAATAAAACTGGAATTATATAAAACGACCAAAACATAATTAAACCAAAAAAGTTAATGAACTCCTTTATGGAAATGACAATGACGTCAGTTGGTTTATAATCACGAAAATTTGAGAGTTGATACATATAACTTCTTCCATCAAAAAGGAACTATTATTAATTATGCAAGACGAATGACAGCAAATGAAGAAAGACTGTTTGATGAGATTAGTCCAACAACACACGTTTAGTATTGTAAAAATAGATTAATACTATATCTTCACAATCCTCATTGCAAAAAATTGACAATTTTTGAAACACAGTTTTACAAAATTCGAGTACGGAACGTGTGCGAAGAGGTCATTCTTGATTACAATCAGACAAATTGTTATTCTGAGTTGGTTTCACGGTCTTATTTTTTATCAATATTTTAACCTTAGTGTTGCTAAAAATTTACATTTTATGTCAAAGACTAGAAACTATTAGATATCTCGAAATATGCAACTTGCATATAAACTTCTCATTTGCATGCGACCTACAATATTGTAATACATCATTGTGACACAATTTCAACATAATGCGAATACAATTTTATCTTGATGATTATTAAGAAACGAAGTTTCTTTTATTGGAATATGTTATGCTTCTGCCTTTTATTCGGACGATAACTCAAGAATGGGATGAGAAATTGACTTCAATCTTGATACACGTGTTCTAGTGGTCCATGGGATGGCAAAGTTCACAGATGGGGTCAATCGGCTAGCTCCTTCATGCTGTTTGACCTTTCTGACTAACTACTGCACCAATACAGCTGGAAGTGTACATTGCATTATATTATATTAATGTATTATATTATGTTGCGAAAACTATTTTAAAAGAATAGTGTCAACGTCTCTCTATCCGTGTGTCTATTATTCTTTGACCACCATTACTACTAACTACGAACTTCTTTACAGAATCCGTTCTAGCTACTCATTTGTGTCATTTGTGATACCTGGTGCCTGGCTCACAACAAATGTCAAATTAAAAAATGGGGATAATCGACTATAGTCAGTGTTAAGTAGCGGAAGGTTTTTATGGCTGAAGTATGCCTTTTGATTGATCTGTATTTCGTTTCATTCCATATCTCGGTGATAAATCAGTTAAATACTTCAAACTTTGTCAATACATTTGACCACAAAAAATTTAAAACTCAATTGATAATAACAGTAGGCAAGTCAGTTGATAACATTCAACAATAGTTAGATGGAAAACATATATATTGTGATTAGATAATGTTCAATCCATCCTCCTCTACTTTATTACACCCGTTTTACAATGGTATATTTCAAACTACATTAGTTTTGAAATCCTATCATTATAACCATTACTTAGAAAATTGGAGGTAGGAGAATGCATGTAGCTGCGATAGATATGTCCTAGCTGGTAAAGCCTGTAGTGTATCCAATATCTTTTTTAGGTATAGTAGCTTTTCAGACACAACGGAGGTCACTTCTTTGGACTGCAGAAGCTTTCATTAAAAAAAGTCTTTATAATAAACTGTGTCAAAAATGATATCAAAAAAGTTTTTAATTTTCCTTTCCATCGCTACAAAACTTTGTTTCTTCTCTGGTATCACGTGCTACACGTGGGACAACAAGAAACAAATTATAGTTAAAACGAATTCGAAATTTCATTTACTGAGATATTATTTTTGTCATTTCATTAGTCATTTGTACTTTGTTTACGCCCTCTGTAAAATATTTGCCATTGTTTTTATTCATAAATCACTTACAGAAAATATATTTAGTATTGGATTCATTTTCCCCATTCTATTATGCATGCTTGGTTATATTACAAGTTTTAAATATTTTGCGCACACCGCATATTACACAAATGCCACAATACTTTTCTTAAAAAAATTTCAAGGTAAGCCTCAAACCAATTTTAATCCAAATTTGTAAACCGATTATACCAACAATGTGTTCTATTCTATTTCTATATGTTGATAATTATTTATTTACAGCGGCTCACTATAAAGATGAGCAGTTGAATGTGGGGAAACGTTTGGACCAGATTTTTTTCGCAACATTTGTAGTTTACTTATTTCCAATTGTAATTATTTTTATTTATAATGGGACTCAAGACGCAGAAATTTGGGGAACCAATTTAATTTTGAAACAATATCGATATGAGTTATTTTTATTTTGGTTTCAAACTTTTTTGGTTCTTTTGGTCATTGGGATGTTTTCATTGGCTCACATTTTTGTACTATCAGATTGTATGACGTTCTATTGTAATGTCAAATTGCATAAAGAAATAAGGTAATCAAAAAACAATACCTAAATAGATCTAAAACTGATAAATTTTTTATTAATATATAACATCCCATATTGGCATACCTAGATGGGAAGGGAAATATTGGCCGTTAAGATTTACGGTGAGGGCTGCTGAAAAAAATCCGAACTGGGTCAAATATTATTGTGTACCCTCAGCCGGGAGGGGGATTCCGGAT
>JABASD010005417.1:0-12468 GCA_019776165.1 Pogonognathellus flavescens | reverse complement strand
ATATGAGCAATGAAACCAAAAGAATGGACTTTGATACAATTGAAAATACGTAAACTAAAAGAACACATTTTGACAGAAATGGGAATATTTGAATACAAAAATCGATTTTGATACCATTACGTTATATTTAAACAAAAGACTCGATTTGACGCAAGCAGGCTTGTGTTTAATGATTAAATCATTTAATTACTTGCCTGAATTTAGATTTATTTGGGTGGGACTGCAATAAATGTTTTAAGGAATCAATAGATATACAGACATAATTAACACCAAACATTAAAGTTAGGTTACTGATACATGCTGCCATTCTGGGAGATATGAATGTCCCATTGTGCAATCTTCTCTGTGCGCATGTTTTCCCGTCACATCCTTTTTGCCATTTGTCATAAGTATTCTCTTCCTCTTTCAGAAAATAACACTTTACCATAATTACGGTTAGAATTACAGATTATACTTAGCAGTTAATCTGTATGATATTAAATGTCTGTTATATACCGATTTGAAAATAATGGTGCATAGTTCGAAAATTCGAACATGTTAAAAGATTAAACTACTAGCGTGATAATTTGGATTCGATATTTGTGATTTGATGCTAGTACTCAACTCAGGACTGGCAATCGGCACTTGCGAACCGTGCGACCGCACTAGGTGGCAGCGGTTGGTCGGGTCGCAAAATATGGAAAGTTACACTAGATATTTCATGGAATTATAAACCCAATAAAACAAAAATCGTCATAAGCGTAAACTATTTATTGGAAACAATTGAATTGTGAAGTAGTTAAACCTAAACCTACTTAAATCTAAAATGTAAATTCTTAATACACACAATGAATTTGTACGTAAAAATATTTCCAAGCTGTCTTAATGTGAAATGAAATAAGAACAATTAGATGGTGTATTTTATATGGGCGTTTGTTGAAACATAAATGAAAAAAAACATAAATGAAAATAATCGAAGTTAGCATTGGAGATGCATGCTAACTATAATTAAAATGATTCCGACGGCCAGCGACCCTGAAGACCGTGGGTGCCAGCCAACCTGCCAGCCAGTCTGTATAAAGCTCAGCAAATATTACCATTTGTATTTACAATTCTGTCCATTAAAATAATTGCTTGTCCTGTTCTTAATTAAAAAAACTATATTTAATAGCATAAAAAGCTCATATACGGCATAATGGTACAGCATGTATGGCAATGTGAACAATATATATAAAACAGTCTTGGGTTGTTTTTAATACCGAATGATTCACATATAACGAAAATGTGGTAAACTAAGCTACAATTGCTAAACAATGCCAAAAAACCGCTGTGTGGTTGTGTATTCAATTCAAAAATGTTTTAAAAACGTTTCAATTGAAACACCCTTTTGAATATTTTGGCCACTACGCTAATATTTAGTGCTCGTTTCATTTCATTTATCATTTCATTTCATTTCTGTTACACAAAAATAAATGAAATGAAAAATAAATAGATTAAATGAAAAATGAATAAATGAAATGAAAAAATTGATAAATGAAATGAAATATTAGAAAATGAAATGATAAATGCATTTATAAATGAATTATTTATTTATTTTTAAACACTGATGGTGTGAAATATTTCACACAAAATGCAGGTAAATACTTATTTTAAAAGTTTAAATATTCTGATTTCAATTTTTGTTAGCTTTTAGCGTATTGCAAGCGTTCTTTTAACTTTCCTAGTAAAGTATAATATTGTGTTTAACATAAATAAGCAATATTTACTTTACAAAGCACCTGCAATTCAAATTTGGTACACTTTTTTTCACGGTAAAAAATAAATGAAAATTTCATTTATAAATTCATTTATCATTTCATTTAAATGAAATGAAAATAATTTAAATGAAATTAAATGAAATGATTTTTTTGAAAATGAAATGAAATGAAAATTTGATAAATGAAATGAAAATTAAATAAATGAAATGAAACGAGCACTAATTATGGGTTCCTTGGGAATTTTACCATTCAGATGGAATAAAACAGAACGGAAATTGGAAATCCCTGAACAAAAAGTTAAATCCAGCATAAGCAAAATCACTGCATGTCAAATAATGTTCACATGCTACGAAATATTTAAAGTAGTGCAAGAAAAACAAAATACAAATACAAAAATATTGGAGAAAATGTTTACGTATTTAATATTAATCTTCTACATTTGTACTTCGATTACAAGTCTTAATATAGACTTGAGAAAATCACAAATCGCAGCTTTGGTTACCGACTTCACCCACAGACTACTAATTTATGGTATGTTAAATCGTTCGCATTACAGACCATTGTTGATGTGGAAATTTATTTATTAACTGTAAATATAAATATAATAAAACAAATAAGTGTTCAATAATTGGAAATACTTTCTGCAAAATATCTATTTTCAGCGGACATTAAAATGCATCTTTCGAAACCAAAACGTTCGGTGCAAATTGAATTTCTTGTTCAAAAATGGTTTACCCCTGTCTATTTGATCTTCATGACATCCTTTATTGTAACAGCCAGACTTTTCATTCGTGGACATTTCAACTTGTTCAATTCGGAATTAACCGAGATACCCAAATGGCAAATTGTGCGAAGTGGATCGGCCTTCGCTCACTTTGTATTTCTTACAGTTTCCACACTTGCTGTAATTGTCAGAGGATGCTTCCTTTTTTGTTATATAATTTTATACATTTTTGAAAACTCGCGGGAGCTCTCAACCATTCAGACATTGTAAGTGGATTTTGGAATTTCTTTATTATTTTCGAAAGTTGGAACTGGGGCTTTATATTTTCGAGACACTCGTGGTAAACATTATAATCGTCCTCATCGACTTTCTGAAAACGTTAAGGAAGCAATGCATGAACATATAAATTCTTACCCTACGTATATGTCGCATTATCACCGTGAGGTACCAAATCCGAACATGATATGATTCATTGATATTATTTGAATGTAATTTTTATATTTACGCGATTTGGTGTTGCAGAATGGAGATCATGTGAGATTATACTTAAGTCCTAACCTTTCAATTTCAAAAATGTTCAATGACTTTGTCGCTGTATATGGAGATCCACAAGCACAATGTAGAATGTACAGCAGTAAAATTAATTGTCTCAAGTCTCACCCTCATTCTCAAAGAAAATGACCCCCAGCGATCACCTTGTAAAAACGCGCGAATAATTCAGATTTTGTATGAATGCGTGTGAGTTGAGAGGACTTGCTTTCATAGCTGTAGCACTCAGACATGCGCTGTACGAAATTCCCACGCACCCATCCCAGCCACTATCACTATTTATTTATTTATTTAGGAAGGATATAGAAAGGCCCTATTGCTACGCAAAAACAGTAATCCGCAAAACGGGTAACTGCTCCTTTTTTTAGTAGTTTCATGTGGGACACATTTAGTGTTTAACTTGGGGTGTTGTGAGATTTGAGATACATTTGGGCATCCTTGTTCAATTTGCGCTATAATGAAAATTCATTACAACCGACCTACAGAAAAGACATAGCTTGTAATGTTTCAAGGAGACAAATGTAGAGGTCTCGTAAAGTACAACTGCAGTTATTTAGTAAGTTGTGTATGCTGTTGGGCATAATCACCCCGTTGGCGGCGCACGCTAAAGGCTTTCTTATATTTATATGTATTTATGCTGCAGCCGTAGTACCTTTACAAATCTTTTGCTAGGACAGATTTCTTATGACACACTAACACACATACGTTTTTTGTCTATAGAATTTAGATAGTAATAATAATAATAAAAGTTTATTCATCCATTGATATGGCCATAGCCTTTACAATCATTTATAGATATTTTAAGTTTACAAATATTTGTTTCTCAATTAAAGAGAAAGTTACTTAATATTAGTTCAGTTGTTTTTAGCAAACAATTTCAGTAATAATATAGAAAATTGTATTTCATTTTGGAACATCGAATGATTTGAACAAAGAATAAAAATTGCTTACATTAAGTGCTTCGCTATCGATATTTTTCTTAAGCCTATTCCTAATGCTGCTATATAATGGGCAACTAAAGAGTACATTCTTTAGATCAGAGGTATTATTATTCGGTTATCTTTCATCATGTGCATGGTCTAGATTCATGCGCAGCATGATGAAAGACGACCGAGCGAGGTCACATAGGACTGTTTAAGTTAGTTTTTTCTTCAAAGCGCGATTGCGCGCAGACTACCCCGTATAGGAACACCAAATTATTTTTAAAAAATCCGCAAAAAAATTCCCCACAAGATGTTCTATGGATTCTTCCATATGTTCCCAGGTTAGGTTAGGTTCAGGTCATGTTACATGCCCTATATATAGGTGTTTAACACCTAATAAATCTCTTATTTACAAAGAAATTTGGAACAGTGTATTTACTGTACAATTTAGCTTTGACGATAAAAGAAATTGCGTAAAAAAATTGTCCTGTGACTCAAACGGCTAAAATATATTCCATTTCCATTTGAAACAACAAACGTATCGCAAGGTTAAAAAATTAAAAATGCTTGTAGTTTTAAGGAGAAAAAAAATTGCCAATCAATATACAATAAAATAATTAAGGAACTTCTGCACCTTAGTAATCAAAGGTACTATCAAGCGATGGAACGACGTAAAATCAGTGATAGGTTAGAATTATTGGTGCCGGAATTCAACTAAAGTGCACCTAAACGTTGGTGCTCCAAGACTTGAGGCGCCAACTCGCTATTCCATTCCCTGTTATTTTTACTACTTTTGAGCAGCTAATTATCAGTCAGTATGAAGCTCAACCGATATTATAACTTGATATTTACAGTTTAGTCAATTAAAATAAATATGTTTTACCTTTTCATAGGCAAATAATAATAAAGGTATATTAAGTGACATGCACAAGCTCATTACGAAATACACAAATACAAAGAAAAGTATAATTTAGGAAGATAATGGTAATTAAGGTATTTCTGTCAATGTGAATACGTTGCATAGAACAGTATTCCCTTGTTTTAGGAAGCAAAATGATTCACATAAAATGTATGTAAAATGTGATAGTAAAATATAATTAAAAATGCATCCGACAATCGGTTCCCCCAGACTCTGAAGAAGACCATGGGCGCCAACCTGCTGTTTTTTTTACTTTTGAGCCTTAGAGGTATAATGAATATGTTTATGCATTTAGTATTTATCAGTCAGTATGAAGCACAGCCAATATTATATTATCTCTGCAATAACAAATTTGTCAATTAAAATAAATCTTTTATTGCTAACGACAATAAAGCATATTTAGTGAAATACATATTATTATATGCTCATTACGAGATACATTACGAAATACGGAAGAGCTATAATAGTAAAGCGTTTCTGCAAATGTGCTCTCGTTATATAAGCAGTCTTATCTTGTTTTTGGACACATTAAATGGCTCAACACGCAGCAAACATGTGAAAAACAAAGCTAAAAATGCCAGATACTGGCAGCAAATATATTATGAGGTGGCGACTACAATTCAAAAATGTTGTCACAACATTCCAATTGAAACACCCTTTTGAATATTTTGGCCACTACACTAATATTATGGCGTCTTTGGGAATTTTACCACTCGGATGGAATCAAACAGAACGGAAACTGGAAATCCCTGAGCAGAATGTTAAAAGCAGATTGAGCAAAATCACTGCATGCCAAATAATGTTCACATGCTACGAAATATTTAAAATGGTGCAAGAAAAACAAAATCCACACACAAAATTTTTGGAAGGCATGTTTACGTGTTTAGTATTACTCTTCTACTTCAGCGTTTCGATTATAAGTCTCAATGTTGACTGGAGAAAATCAGAAATTGCAGCTGTCGTTAACCACTTTACTCACAGCCAACAAAATTACGGTATGTAAAAACTTTTCCACGTTTGCATTGGTGTCCATTGATGTTGCGGAATTTTTTTTTTACAAACTGAAAAAAAATTGAGTGATACGAATAATTGTGCAATAATTATAAAGACCTTCTGCAAAATATTTATATTTCAGTGGATTCGAAACAAAGCAGTTTGGAGAGAATTGAATTTCTTGTTCAAAAATGGTTTACCCCTTTGTATTCTACATTTCTACCATCATTTCTTGTTGCAACCAGACTTTTCATTCGTGGACATTTCAACTTGTCCAATTCTGAGTTAGCAGAGACACCCATATTGCAAATTGTACGATGGGGATCGGCTTTCGCACACATTGTATTTCTTACTGTTTCCACATGTGCTGCAACGGCTAGAGGATGCTTCCTCTTTTGTTATATAATTTTCTACATTTTTGGAAATTCACGGGAGCTTTCCATCGTTCCGATCTAGTAAGTGCATTTTGGAATTTCTTTATTATAAGCAACTATATTTACTATATTCTTTTTAATAATGGTGTATGTATGAACGCGTCTGTCTGTGCGAGCAATAGCTCACGAACGGATTGAGTAGAGAGCACCTGACCATAGAAGGAAACGGATGATTTTCTAGAGGGGGGTCTTTCCCGGAAAAACCCAAGTTTTCAATAGCGTTACTGCCAGGAGGAAGGGGGTCACCGCTTCACGGTGTCCCTCAATGTGTATTGGCTCTTTCCCTGGACCTTCGGTCCAGGGGGTTCTTTCTCAGAACGTATGGTCCAGGGGGGTCTTTCCGGGAACGTATGGTCCAGGGGGGTCTTCCCCTGTTCTACCTGCCGAGGTTTCCTTCTATGCACCTGACTATGTAATAGGTAGTCCAGAGATTGGCTGTCATCAATTATAAAAGAAATGCGGCGTATGTTGTGGCATAAACATTGTTACTACAGCCTCATCATATAAACCAATACTTTACAACGTAATATATATCATTGGCATTGGTAATTGTCCAATAAATAATAATACATAAATAATATACAAGTTTTCCAACCGTTAATCTTAATTTTTATTTTCAACCCAGTTTACATGCAGTTTCTACTAGTTAAGATAATTTGGTATTTAGTTATCGATGTAAGAAAATAACCACGTACCTATAAAGTATCGTCTGCTTCTTATTAAAAACGTCATCATTGGCCCTATTTTTTAACTTTGCTTTTGTCCAATTAAAAGTAGTTACGAGAAGTTTGAATTAAATAGATAATTATGTTGATCCGTTCGGGATTTATAAAGGAAAGACAGCCATACATAGACACATTATTATAAAGAATTCCACCACCACTCGTAGTATCAAATTCATAGTTACCACAATCCATCGTAGTTAATTATTGGGTTGACTTTTGGTGACTATGAATTTGATCGGGTTCAATTACATTATAAAATAACGCCCGCTATCCATAATTAATACTTGGGAGGAAAGTGATGTATCTCATTTTCGTCACTATTCCTAAGGTTCTGGTCACGGATAACGATTGGGGCATTTTGGTCCATACCCGTCTCAAGTATTCAGCGTTCCCTTATATACCGCTCAGATTTTGGAGGCAAATTCTTTCAAATTTTCATAAAATGTGGTAGGTACTGGTAAATGTGTAGCGACAACAGAGCTCAAAATTTAATATTTCGAGTATCTTCGAAGTTGCCGAAGGTTTCAAAATATTGAGACGTAGAACTTGAATTTGGGAGCTTTAGAAATTATTGTACGATTATATTCTAAGTAGGCGTTTATAATGGTAAGTGTCTATAACATGACTATTAACTATTATCTTATGTGGTTCTTCATTCATTAATTGACGAAGTCAATTTATGGAAAGACCAAAGCTGTCCGTCCGTCCGTCCGTCTGTCCGTCCTTCAACACGATAACTCAAGAATGGTTTGAGATATTTCGATCAAATTTGGTACACGTACTAGTGAGGTCATATGTGAGGCTAAGTTCGAAGATGGGGTCAGTCGGTCAACTTTTTCATGACCTTTGACCTAGTATAGTGTGCACTCTGTTAATAAAGCTTCAAATAAACAGTGAATTCTAAATGCTGATATGCGACTTCCAATAATGTTTGGAAGTGAAATCTTTTGAATTTGATGACCGCCAATGTTTGAATATTACGGAAAAATACAATATTTAACATTATGTAGTCAGCGGAGTTATACTGATAATAACATAGTGTCACAATTGACATGTGTTAAAAAGTTTACCATTTGGAAGTTTATAATACAGTGTTATTGTTAACTTCGTCAATTCTTTCCACCGTTGCAAATGGTTTATTCTTTCTACTTTTAGCTTGAAAACTTCAATTATATAGCTAACACAATTATAACAACTCTGTTAAGTTTACTTTAAAGCTATTAAGCTTATTTTAATGCTCATATTATGCTTGTTTTAATCGCGGTCTACCAGGGTGGAACTGTATGCTAGTATTGGACTGGTGATTGTCTTAAATAAAAATCCGCGAATAAAAAATTTAGACGCCGTCGGAAACTGTGAAGATCACACATATATTAATTATTGAACTCTATGTTCGCTAATCTTTCATAAAAATCGGAACGAATTTAGTGAAACAATCTGGGGTGTAGGAGGGAACGCAGAATATTCAGAACGAGTATGTATCAAAACGTCGCAATAGTTACCCGTGACAACATTCAATGTTTTGGTTTAACAGTAATGAGTTGGATACTAAGTCAAAAATGAAAATTTACCGACGCCTTCGAATTTTGAACAAACGTTTCAACGACAGCATACTGGTTATATTGCTGCCACTCTCAACCATCTTATGTACTTCTTTCATGGTATTTGGACTTTACGGGTGCCTTCGTTTTCAATCAGCAGCAGATGTATCAATCCTTGCCAATATTGCCATCAATTCTTCATTGTTTATTGTAGCGTTTGTTGTCATTACATTTGTCTTGTATGGAGCTGCTTGTAGTTTGATGAATTCACAGAAAGCGTTGCTAAACATCAAGGAAACAATACCCCAATCTC
Source organism: Pogonognathellus flavescens (assembly GCA_019776165.1). NCBI lineage: Eukaryota > Metazoa > Arthropoda > Collembola > Entomobryomorpha > Tomoceridae > Pogonognathellus > Pogonognathellus flavescens. Next base: position 3,611 of record JABASD010005417.1, on the reverse strand, counting down.
GGATACTACAATTAGACGTTTCCAGCATGTACCCTTTTGGCATAAAATACGGTCCTCTAAGGGCAGTGAAATACAAACATGTCTTCGATTGCTATGAATACGTTATAAGTATTCTGGTTTTATTGTTGTCTTTGAATGACAAAAAAACGAAATGAATGTAGTAGCAACCCATTGATAATAATGTCAACGGTGGTTTGTTTTAGATCATATTTCGTGTGGTATTGGATATTTGTATCATTTTGTTGAACTGTACTATGCCATAAAAGAACCTATTTTCACTTCACTATTCAATGGAAAAATGACAATTCATACATTTCATATATAATGCATACATTTGTATATATGCACTCATTTGCATATATAAAACGTGCATTTGCATATAAGTAGCTAGTAACAGTTAGAATTTTTAATGAACCAAATATCAAAATACTAAAGCTTTTAGATAAAGTTTGTATCAAAAATGGAATTATTAGGTGATTAAATGAGTTAGAAAAAGCACTGTTTGAAATATCGTATGCTTATCACGGTAAAAAATTGAAAAAATGAAATGGAAAACATACTATGAATGAATGTCCACCATCATTTCATAATATGTTTTCCATTTCATGAAAAGCATAACCAATATCACGATGTTAAGCACGGATAATGCAGTGGCAAGGTTGATGAATGTTTGGTAAAAAATTCAGAACAAATGATACATATTTAAGGCTTGAAGTATAACATCAAGTGATGTTATAAACTCAAAACTTGGTCCATCGCATCTGGGCCGATATGCCATCGGCCGGATAGACCCATTGGCCGCTGACATATATATACATTTGTAAATTATGCCTATAGTAGTTCTTGGTAGTCCTATTGTTTATAATTCCATGTTTTGAACTTTACCATACAATTTTTTTAATCTAGCACTGTAATCACTGTATGCATAAACAATATTTGTAATGAAGCCATGTTAGCTAGTTTTATTACTGATGTTATGATCATGTTATTATGTTATTATTTCATTTAATCGGTTTATTGTTTCTGCTTTATAAAATATTTAATGTTGTCCTTTGTAAACCGAAGATTTCAAAATGTTATTCAGCATCAGCTAAATGTAGTTTTAAATTGTTATTTCGTGTTTATAACTGTCATAAATTCTCCCACAAGAAAAAGGTTTATTTATTTATACACTTCCCAGTTATTGTGAAAAAACGATTTCGCCTGCCAGCGTTTGTAATGATTTCATAAATCATTCTCCCAGGTTACTAAAACTCAGGAATGCAACGATATCCTGGTTAAGGGGTTAATTCGCTTATACTATTATTACATTGAAGTAGTCGTTCTGAATTTTGAAAAGGGACAATCTCAATATTTCATTTTATTACATTTATTTTGTATTTACTTAATTTATTCTTTCAGCATTTCCAAGGGGCACCATTTTTGTAAATTTTAATCACATTTTTTGAAACATTATATGCAAATAGGACGTAAAATATATGCTTTCAGCTTAATAAAATAATACTGTATAATCCGAACACAATTATGTAAAGACTGGTGTACAATTCTTTCAAGTGGGATCTCTGGTCACAACAAGGTCAAGTTTAATAGCAAAAGCTACTTTATAAGAACAACAATCTGTCTATTCGTACGTCTGTCATACAATTCGATATCTCGACTACGAATCAACTAAACTCAAGCAGAGTTTGTGATTGACAACTCATTTGACAACAATAGTTAGCAAATCAGTTGACGACAAAATTTAACCGTTACCTGACATAAGTAATTGTACATCTTACGCTACTTTATTACATCCGATTTGAATGGCTTGTTTTATCAAACTAGATGTATTTCAAAAATCGATTGTCTAGGCCATGGAAACTAAAATAAAATAATACCGCAAATCAAATTAAATGGAGCGCTCCACTAGAACTCTTTGTATTTGCAATTTCCTCAATTAAAATAAACGTTTGTTTTGTTCTTAGGCAAAAAATAATAAACGCGGTATGCTTACTCATCGTCAGTGACATAAACACGCTCATTACGAAATATACGGAATACATAGAAACGACGATTAGTAAAGCATATCTGCAAATGTAAAGATATGTATACCTGAGTCTAGGAAAATAGTCTAGGTTAGTTTTTATTTTAATACGGAATGGTTTACAAAGAGCGAAAATGTACAAATCAAGGCTACAATTGCTAGAATTTGGCAAAAAATGTACTCTGAGGTTGCAGATTCAATTCAAAAATGGTGTCAAGGCATTCCAATTGGAACACCCTTTTGAATATTTTGGCCACTACGCTAATATTATTGGGTCTTTGGGAATTTTACCATTCAGATGGAATAAAACAGAATTGAAATTAGAAATCACTGAACAAAAAGTTAAAACAAGCGTAAGCAAAATCACTGCTTGTCAAATAATGTTCACATGCTACGAAATATTTAAAGTAGTGCAAGAAAAGCAAAATTCAAACACAAAAATATTGGAGAAAATGTTTACGTATTTAATATTACTCTTCTACATTTGTACTTCGATTACAAGTCTTAATATCGACTTGAGAAAATCACAAATCGCAGCCGTGGTTAACGACTTCACTCACAGAATACTAACTTATGGTATGTTAAATCGTTCGCATTACAGATCATTGATGATGCGGAAATTTATTTATTAACTGTAAATATAATAATGTAAATAATTGTTCAATAATTAGAAATACTTCCTGCAAAATATTTATTTTCAGGGGACATCAAAATGCATGTTTCGAAACCACAAAGTTCGGCTCGAATTGAATTTCTTGTTCAAAAATGGTTTACCCCTGTCTATTCGATCTTTCTGCCATCTTTTATTGTAGCAGCCAGACTTTTCATTCGTGGACATTTCAACTTGTTCAATTCGGAATTAGCAGAGATACCCAAATTGCAACGTGTACAATGTGGATCGGCCTTCACACATATTGTATTTCTTACAGTTTCCACATTTGCTGTAGTTGTCAGAGGATGCTTCCTTTTTTGTTATATAATTTTATACATTTTTGGAAATTCGCGGGAGCTCTCAACCATTCAGACCTAGTAAGTACATTTTGGAATTTCCTTATTATTTACGAAAACTATATACGCTTATGTTTGTGCTGGTTTAATATTTGACATAAAGTAAAATCAATCAAATACTTTAAAGCCACTGGCCAATTTTAATTTTTGATATCCGTGATCGTTAAACATTTAGAAATACAATAATTCAAAAAAATCTGTACGGTGTTGACAACATTCAATGTTTTGTTTTAACAGTAATGAGTTGGATACAAAGTCAAAAATGAAAATTTACCGACGCCTTCGAATTCTGAACAAAAGTTTCAATGAAAGCATTCTAGTTACATTGATACCACTCTTAACCATCTTATGTACTTACTTCATGGTATTTGGGCTTTACGGGTGCCTTCGTTTTCAATCAGCAGCAGATGTATCCATATTCGTCAATATTGCCATCAATGCCTCAGTGTTCATTGCATCGTTTGTAGGTATTACAATTATTTTGTATGGAGCTGCTTGTAGTTTGATGAATTCACAGAAAGCGTTGCTAAACATCAAGGAAACAATACCCCAATCTCGGATACTACAATTAGACGTTTCC
>JABASD010005416.1:0-12470 GCA_019776165.1 Pogonognathellus flavescens | reverse complement strand
AGAAAGAAATGGTCGGGTACCTTCCTGTTACAATTAAGCACCATTGGCACGGTTCGAGGAAAGATCGACAGTACGTGAACAGGTGGATGATTCTCATTGCCCACGATTTTAATTTCCAGACGGATGTGAAAAGGAATGAAAATGGGTTGCTGATTTTAAATCCTGATAAACCCGGACTGCAAAGAGATATTCTACAACATTTCCTGATGAGAAATGAGGATACAACCACAATTGATGTGAAAGAAGATAAAAATCAGATTGTGAAACCAGAATCGGAAAAAGAAGGCAAAAAAGATAAAAATGGCAAAAAGGATAAAGACAAATGTAAAGGTGATAAAAAGAATTTTAAGAAGGAGTTTCCACCAAGAATTAGACAAAGTCGTAACGAGGATTCAATGGTTGTATGGGCAAATGGATTTCGGGAATGGGGTGCACAACCTCCGAATCAAACAAGTTATGATTCTCGGGATGATTATTACTGCACTCATCAAGATAACAGCGGCTTCTGCTATGAGGGCAACTATAATGGAGCTTTTGAATGCACAACTCAGTATTAAGAGGGGGATAACCGTCTTAAATGGAACATGCAAGGTAGCCATTAAAGATAACAACATTTGTTTGTGGTACATATTACTAATTAATTGGTTGTGAGAGAAACAAAATTATATATACCAAAAGTAATAATGTGAACACATTTTTCAATTTATATTCAGGAAGTATTAATTAAAAATTTTCTCTAAAAATTGGAATTTTAGTAATAATTTTATAAATGCCCAAAGAAGTAATATGCATGGCAGAAATTGTCAAATTATTTTGACATAATATTCAACCAGAGCGAGAAAATTTATGATTTCCCAATACATAAATATCAAGTTTAATTTACGTTTGTAAATTGAATGGCATTATTACTATTATGGTACAATGCGTTATATAATTATTTCATTGTGTACTACTCTTTTTTCAAATGTTGCAAAAATATGTTCCGTCAATTTAAAAACTGATATTGCACGTCACATTGTTTTTTTTCATTTCAATTTCACAATTACCAACTGTGACTGAAAGTCCGCTACGGTAAATCTGTTTGTTTAACTTGCCATGCACAAGTCTGTTATTTAATTATTAACTAGATTATATTATAAAATGCAATTTTTTTAAAATATAGTAATATGTAGTTGTTTGTAGATTGTGGTTTTTAATATCAATAATAAAATATTATGATTACCTACTAATACTACTATTAAAAACATGATTGAAGTGTTGTTACATGTTACATAACAATTTATTACAATTGAGAAATATTATAAAAGAGAGAGTTCAAAAAATATTGTTCATAGCTATTGTGTTGTAATTTTGGGTTTCTTGAACAAAGATTTTGTACAATGTTTGTAATTATCAAATTAAGTGTAATAAAAATTTGTACAGTTTCATCTTTAGTCGAAAACTAATCAATCCGTCTGTTTGATAATTATGATTCAATTATATACGACTTTTCATATAGGGTAAATCAATTCAGTGTAAAACGTCCGATTATTCCTTCATAATTTCTTGCAAGTGCCCAATCGACATATTGTGAGCCACATGTGGCAATCCTATTCAAAGGGGCCAATTTTCTTTACTGCAATTATTTTAATCGCAATTTTATTAGCAAAATCGCTACACATTGTTACATTTCATGACGACGATTTGTTACAAAATGGAAAAAAAGTATGTGTAGCAGAATGGAAGTGGGCAAAAGCCGTCAAACACTATAGTGGGAAATAGCTGCCACACATTGACTTAATATTGGTGGTTAGTCTGTGTTTCATTTTTATTTTAATATTATAATACGCAAACAGCAATCATTTTATTCTTTGGTTATTTCAATTCAATATAGCCAATATATTGTCTTTAATTAAAATCGCATTTATTTAGGAATTCTCATTACACCCCGTTTACTCATAATGCCTAGGTCCTAGTGACCTGGACAACTTGTAGTATTTAGGTATTCTCAACTCTTAGGACTTAGGACTATGACTATGATATGACTTTTATCATTATGCATGAAAAATGAACTGCCGTCTCATGTCTCCAATTAAAGTTTATTCTTAAACTACTATATTATTATTGCGAAAATGATTCTCTCTCATTGAACTTTTTCATGAGACAGCAACTCTTTAATGCATGGTCACTACCTATTGCTCTTCAATTGATATCTATAGATCGCGGGAAACAGCGGCAGGGAATATCAGCTGCAAACTTTGTCGGTGTCTCGTATTAATAATATTATCGAAAATTATTTTCTGTCATAAATCAAATACGTTTTTAATAATATTTGACTTAGGACAAAATTTCATACCCAATATTTAAAATTATGACTTGAAATATATAGTAGATACACAATAAAAGTTAAAAATACTAAAATTCTTCGATATCCTGAAAGACCAGGGACGCTGGGAGAAATAGTAAGTTTTGACTTTTGCTTGTTATAGATTGCCCGTTGTGAGTTTTATTATCACATTATGAAATTGTCATACATTTATACATTTTATATGTTGATAATTTGCCTGTCGTGTTGTCATCACTGCAATGATAGTAGTAGGTAATATATTTGAGATTAATCATTTAAAACTGTTCAACTGTTGGTTTTCAGGCAAATATTTTAAATCTTGGATATCATCGAAAAATTCAAGAATTTGCAGCGTTTTGAGGTTCTCAGTTATTGGAAATCAAAACGGGAACGTGCCATTCTATAAAACAGTCCAAGATTCAATTCATCTAGTAAAAAAGTCGACGACTAAAAGTAATTTACCAATGAAAAATCACATTAAACGGTATGAACGGGTTACTAAACTTAATCTACATTGTATTCACAGTTGAAGTACTGAAGTGATGACATTTAATTCGACCTGAACAACTTAAAAATAACTTATTGTGTAAATATTTCTGTTTTTAGCAAAAATACCAATTCTGCATTGAATGAAATGTTGATACAAGAAAGATGTCTAATATGTGGAACAAACTTTTACAACAGAAGAAATGAAGTCTCCTTTGATGTTCAAACAAATATTTTTACTTCCTGGAAAAAAGAATGTGCCGTAGCAACTTGTGATATTTTGTTTGGCGACCAAATAGATCACATTGTTAAATATTTTGAAGAAGCTGAGTATTGCCCCACTTGCCAGCAATTAGTACGAGATATATCTTTTGTGGAAAAGCAGCTCAAGATGTTTCAAAACCAAATCCGCGCCCTATCATTCAAAATTTATAATCTGGTCGATACAAATTATCAACAGATACCTAAAAAATGCAATCAAAAATTGGTAGAAGAAAAATTTACATGCTTTTTGGGAAAACGTTTGAATGGACCGGCGCAAAAATACTCTCACGAAGAATTTGTAGAAATGATGTACACAGGTAAACAACACAAACACAAAAAAACCAGACTTTTTTCATTTTAACGAAAATTATACTATACTTCTATTATGGAATTTATTAGAACACCAAAAGCCAACATTAAATATACACAAATTACAAATAGTCCGTTTTTTATTAATTACAAAATAACTATTATATAATATTTACAGTGATGAAGCAGCAAGTTGGAAAAAAATCTAGTCACATGAACGGAAACTTGGACTGCCATTCTTTGCTTGTAAAAGAAAATGCTTTCACAACGCCGTTTAATGACAGTGATATTAAAATCGAAGATCAATGCGACATTGAAGAGGCTTCAGACAGCGAAGAAAATTCAGATGCTGAAGGAAATACTACATGCATTGATATAACTTCAGACAGTAAAGAAATTTTTGACGTCAGTGAAGAAAAATGTGAAGGTATGAAAAGCCAAAACTAATTATGTAAAAGTATTTTGAAATTCGGAGAATTCCAATATTATGCGAATATTTTGCAAGTGATATTTAGCATGCATATTTTGCTAAATGATGCACTAGCAGAAACAGATGTACTAATTGACAATTGATAAATGAAGAGTGTAAGATAAATGACGCTATAGTGTCAGCGTATAAAAAATATTCTTGTGTATGTAGATAATTATCAGCCGGATGAAGAGGAGGGATACACTTTAGTAGAGATAACACCCGGAAGTGATGACGACGATTATAACAACCTAGGTGCTAGTCCCCCACCCCTTTGTGATTCCAACAAACCTTCGAGTTCAAATAATTCTGCAGCTTTGGAAAGTCCCACGAAAGAATCTCAAGCCGATGATACTGCCTTCAAACCACTACCTTTATATCCGTGCGAAATTTGTGGAAAAATATTTTCGTACCCGAAATATTTAAAATTTCATCACCTAAAGATACATGCAGACAAAAAAACTCTTTTATTCAAGTGTCCCTTCTGCGATGAGAGATTTGCCTTAGAATCCTGGTTAATTTTACATGTAGAATCAACTCATGAAAATCCGAAGACATGCACAATCTGTGACAGAACGTTTCATACTCCCGGCGGCTTAAAAGTTCACCGACGAAAAGTTCATAATAAAAGTGGCTATAAATGCAAAATTTGCGAAACGATTTTCTCAACTTCTTTTAAAAGAACTGCTCACGAAAAGTCACACGAAGCAAATAAAAAATTGCTGGAAGAACAAATGCAGGAGAAAAAGAAAGTCGTGTACGAGTGTAAATATTGTGCCAAGGGATACGATACAGAAGAGGAATTAAATTCGCATTATTCTAAAGCCCATCAAGGGTCAAATCCCTTCTGCTGCGCATTTTGCGAAGACGCTTTCCGAAATTCGGTAGAATTGCAACGCCACATGAAATTCGTTCATCCGGAGCCCGGATCTTTAGATGGCACGTTAAAATGTGACGTTTGTGGCCGTTATTTTGTATCCAAGCACAATTTTAAACAACATAAATTAATGCACGGTGATCCAAGTTTGTTGCTAAAATGTCATATATGCCCAGCAGTATTCACCTTACGTTGCAGACTTACTAAACATATGGAAAATCATTCTAGTGAGAGAAAATTCATGTGTGAAATTTGTGGAAAAGCGTTTAAAACTTTGGCGGTTCTCAAGTGTCACTCAAGATATCATGACGCCACAGAAAGAAAATTCCAGTGCAAATTCTGCAACAAAAAGTTCTTTCGAGCGGAGCATCGCAAGACTCACGAAGTTACACATAGTAATGTGAAAGACTACATCTGTCAAGTTTGTGGAAAAGCGTTCAATCACAAAGGGAATCTTAAAGGACACTTAAAACTTCACGAAAGTAAGGGAGAGTTGTAATAACTAACAGTCAAAAATCTATGAAATGTTATTTTTTGGAATACGTACGATGCAGGTATTGAAAATATGTATTGTTAAGTTGATATGAAATCCTACGTTGCTTGTCAATTTCAATTCGATTTTTTTAAATATTTTATTTTGGTGAACCAATCAAATGCTATAAATTGTGATAAATAATTCCAATGTGAAGAATATAGCAAGTCATCTAATAAACTAATCTCCCAAGTGAAAGTACTGAAAAAAATGAATTGTTTTAGTCGCAAAGGTTTTGAATGGTTTATTAGTTTTATCGTTTATTTAATGTTTTTACATCAGTATACATAGTATATTGATAATAATATTAGTAAAGCGTGACAATTGGTGTGGAAGAAATTGGCTTAAATTAGGCCTGCTGTAAGGTTTAAAATTAAATAAATTGTTACATAGGAATTTAGGCATAACTTATAGCGTAAAATGAAATTCCTCCACTTGACGGCCGTAAGCTTTAATTGCTATAGAAGCATTTCCATCGTTTCTTTACTTACATAGTTAGAGTTAAGAAAAACTAATATTTCTATACGTGTGGCAAACGTAAATTGTCCCAAGTGGAATTTATTTGGCTTGCACGAAGTAACAAAGTCCCGTACTTCGGCTTTGTATGGCTGATCCTTATGAAAATGTTTCCAGGAATTTATAGCGCCTTTTGGGGAATGATATATATTATTGACGTAACACACAATATTAGACACCACACAATAATACAAGTTATTCATAAAAATACCATATTGAAAGATGCTAGGGGTCCTAATGCCTAATTCGCTGCTTTTGCGAAGCCAACAATAGTTACACAAATATATTATCCTTTTCACCAGAAACTACGCAAATAACACTGTGTAGTCGTATATCTCAGTGAACATTTTGACAAGGATGAGCAACACAGCATTCATGCGTTTAATTCGGGTAGGTTGTCTGTAGTCTCCACTGAATTTATTTTTCTTTCCATGTAATCTGTAATATACGAGATGTAAAAGATAAATACCTCTAGGTACACTATTACAATATGAATGGGATTTTAAATATTGCAGAATATCAATAATTACTTTAATTCCTTTGTTAGCAGACAATAATTAATAACTGTCATTGCTATAAATATCAAAAATGAAACATTTATCGAGACGTTCCTGCTGACATGTGCCAAAGACATAATATTGCTCCATAACCAGCGTAAGCGAAGTAAGATGCTATTGCTACGATCGGGTTTGAATTTGTCGACGATATATGGATAAAGACGGTAGGAAAAAAATTCGACTTGCCAGTCAAGAGAAATCAACGATTAGCTTATAAAAGTGCTAATTACCCTAACTTGTTCTTAAAGAAACTCTTATAATACATAGTACTGATTCTTACGATCTGTGCATTTTGCATATTAGTAGCTCTAAAAGAATAATCTTACAATTTTCTCCAAAACATGTGTACGTTTTATTGATATTTTTGAAGACATATTACAATCAATTATTTCGTCTGCTTCATCGCCAACATATAAAAATGCGCATATGGGGGCCTCTTCGGAACCCCCCAAGCGCGGGGGCCGGTATGCATTGCTTACTCAGCGTACCCCCATTTTACGCCACTGTCTGAGTTACTTTACCCTTTTCCTCTAATTAGCGCAAATCTGAGACTCTTTTGCAATACATTTATTGTGGGCCCCCGAAATAGAAATCCTGAGTACGTCTTTGAATATATCTATCATAGTCTAGTCACAGACCTATGTCAATCACTATCAAAAATGATTTAAGTATGAAAAAGCACTGTTTTTTATATTATTAAATTAATTTTAAGATTAGTAAGATACGAATTATTTTATATTTTTAAATTCTATGTTTTGAGAATTTTAAGAGATGAGAGCAATTTAGCAGTGAAAAAATAGCAGTGCAATTTATGCTTGAAAAGTCTAAAACCAAAGCTCACATAAAATATGATCGATTCACTATCGCACACTATATTAATACAAACATATCTTTAAAAGTGCCCTCTCAAACTGGAACAAGTCTGCATAAGCACTAGAGGAGCTAGCCCAACCCAAAAATTGGGTCAATCCAATGCGTTTTGGGTTGGTTTAGGGAGGGTTTCCTCTAAGGTCAATCAAAACGGGTTATGTTGGGCTGAAAAACATCGGGTTCCAATGGGTCGATTCGAACCTTATACATTGTATATTGTAATAAAAATGAGAGGTAAAGAAACATTTTCAAACAAAACACCAAAATAAGCAAAAAATTCAACGTGCATTAACTACAGAAAACGCTCGTTTTAAATTTTAATCAATGCTTTGTGGAGTACGGAGTAGTGACATAAGAATCAATCCACACCTTGGTTTGGGTTGGAGTTTTACTTCGGGTTGGGTTTGGTAAATTGGGTTGGCATTACAACATGAGCATTGGGTTTTGGGTTGGGTTGGACTCATCATGGGTCGAAATTAGGTTGGGTCGGAAAAAGCCAACCCAATAAATCATCTAATAAGCACCCATGTAGCTTAGGCAGACAGACAGACCAAAGCGCATTGTGATATTTTTATCCAAAAATTTTGTATTCGTGCTAACGAGGCCCTATTGCAGGCAATGTTTGAAGATGGCGTTAATCGGTCCACTAATTCCTGACCTTTTGACACAACTGCTGTGCCGATGCAGCGGTAAATACTCAATAAATTATAAACTTTGCTACGTGAATGCTTCTTTCACTCGGAACCGTTACAAATGATTTATTCTTAATATTACAAACTAAATAATTCAGTCAAATACCTATGCAATTTCATGATAAAAAGATTTAGTATAACTTCTGGAGACATATCAAATATTACACATTTTGAGACAGTTTTAAAGTAAAAACTATCAAACCTTAAGAAACATATAAAGATACATATAAGGTAAGAAATAATAATGCATTTCTTTTTATAACGAATCTGCTCAATCTACAAATCCTTCACTCCGTCATGTTTAGAATACAGTTATAATCAGAATTAGAAGCTATGTAGTATGATCGTAGAAAAAATTAGCTGTTCGATAAGGCGGGATAACATAATTTGAAAACCAAAATTAGGTCAGGTAGGAATTCTAAATAGGACAGATTATGAAAGCAACAATGTGTCCAAAGTTTTTCCTATGAATCCAAACAACCCTTTTTTACTCTTTTTCTTAGCAGAACTTTTCAATTCATTTAACTCCATTCGGTGTCTATTGTCGGCCTCCTGAATTTGCCTCTTGATCTCCTTCCTTTTTCCATTTTGGATGTCGAGCTCTTTTTGATAGTTTACTTTGTCCTGTGCACTCAATTCCTCTAGATTTACCATTTTTTTGTTCGTGTCTTTAATTTCTTTCAAAAGATTTTGTTCCGTTTCTTGAAAACGAATTCTTTCTTGCTCAGCGCGGACATTAGTGGAATTTATCGTTTCATAGATTTCTCGCAAAGGCTCGATGCTTTCCTGCAACTCTTCTGCAAAACGGGATTCGTATTCCTTTCCTCCAAGTTTCTTCATTTTCCTGAAAACAATCAAACTTTTTTCCGTGATATCAATATGGGCTTTAAAAAAACCTTCTGGTGTCACTCCTTTATCATTTAGTGACAAAAATTTTTTCATTCCTGATTCATAGAACATAAGGCCGTTTTTCATGGCAATGGTACTCTGCATTTCGGCGGCGGTTTCGGAGATACTTTTTACTTCAGGAAGATCATTGCTTTGAAACAATTTTGCCCAACCAATGACGTACTTTTTGAAATCCGTTGCGGTCACTTGAATACCTCCGACAGTTTTCAACTTCAAATTTTGGTTGGAAAACATAAGCTCTACAAAATCTTTAGCGAATTCTATAAATTCATCATCCAGATTATTTTGTTTGTCATATCGGGCTAGTCCTTTTCCAGGATGTGGCAGGGCATAGACAACAATATCTTTATAAATCGACTGGATTTGCTCTCGAACGAATTTGACTTCAAAAGGCTGAGATACGTTGGGATTCAATTTATGCTTAAAATTACCGGATTGACCTGGTGGGGTGGTGTTTTCGTCGTAATAACAAAATTTGAAGTCAGGGAATTCCATATCCCGGATTAGAAATACAAGTTTCTGGAATCCATCGTCCTCACTAAGGGTTACCAATAATTCTTATATTTAATTTAGAAAAACAATTAGAAATACGGAATATTAAACTTCAATACCGACAACAATACTTCATTTTAAATTTCACCAAATTAGAAATACTTGATTCCCTCCCAAAAAACAGTAAGGGCAATTTTTTTCGTATAAAGCAATTAAATAATGTTTTTCAACATAAATTATAGCTATAAAAAATGTTTTATTTTTAACTCTAATGAAAGTTTTAATGTTTATTTCAGTAATTAATTAAAAATGAAATGTTATTGCAAACTATTTTATGATACATATGCGTTTATTTTAACGAATATTACCTCTGATCTTCATCCCCAGACGCAGCTATACTAGCAAATCCTGAAAAGTATTGTAAGAACTGAAGTGTGTCTTCCCCAACATCTTTCATAATATTGAAAATGAGCACAGATGACAAAAGAGCGCTCACAGCAAAGACGATCGCATTTTGCTGCAAAGTCGTCTGGTCGTCAAAAGCGCCTTGAGTATCCATCAGTAAAATTGCAATTTCCTTTCCTTCGTGTTCAGTGAAAAAAGGTTTTGACCAAATATTTATTCCGACAGTGTTTCGCTCGGACCCGCCCCTCCAGTGAAAATATTTAGCATCTGTGTTAGAATTTTCAAACCATCTGCTGAATTCATTTTTTTCTTGCGCCTGAAGATATTGGAGAAATTTGTTGAGCATGAAAGACTTCCCAGTGCGTTTTGGCCCATTTATTGAATAAAAAGCAAAATGACGATTCCCGACTTGATCCAAAACTGCATTAAGAGCAGATGAATCAATAGACACGCTAGTTGGGGTGATTCGCAAAATGTCAATACTTTTTCCTCCGCTCATTTTGTTTGTCCTGCAAATAAAAAATTATATTTTTAAAAATTAAGTTGTTTTTAATAGCATTATAATTCAATAATTAGACCAACTATTTGAATTTGAAATTGGAGATCTTATTCTGAGACAACAAAAATTTTATAAAACTATTAAATTCAATTAATGTTATGAAAGTATGTGTAGGTATGTAATTTGCTTTCAAGTACCATAAAATACATTTTAAATAAAAAAAATACAATAAATTGCTTACGTTGGCAAGAAATGTTTAATTTCACGGATAATGTGAAACTGTGGGCAAATGAAATGATTTTAGAATCGTTTAGATATGCAGCACTTTTATATGCAACCTAATCTCATGATATCATTCTCAGAGTTACATTATTACAGGTATCGATAATGGCATAGGGCTTCATTTATTACAACAAACTAGCCGTAGCCCATTGAAAATGTTATGTAGCTTATTCTAACTTGAGTTGTACATCACAGGCCCGTAGCGCCTATGGTTCAAGGTGGTGGGTGCCATCAGGGCCGCGTAGGATGGGAGCCCTAAATATGACACATTCACAGAAAGTTTTGGTATTTTATTATATTTTTGTAGTAAAAAACAGTGCAGAGCCGTTTTGACTGTGTTCTGTTTAACAATGTAGGCTTAAAAGCATCCAGACAGTTTGAAACACATTGTCTGAAATGTTATCCTTGAATATTATATTTATTTCCACACACATTTAAAGTACGACATTAAAAATGCATCATATTTTGAGCAAAGAGTGTGAAAAGTTTTTAAATCGAATACCATTATACAACTTTCTGAAACTTTCGGATTTTTATTTGATGAAATTCTGATGAAATTTAGCTCGGCAGAAAAAAGATGCAAAAGTGAAAGCCTTACGTAAAAAATATTCTGAAGATTTTAACGAGCAGGAATTTTTAAATTAAATAGGCTGCATTAAATCCACTTTATTTCCTTTCACACCGAAAGACAAAGATCTTAATGAAAGTAAACCTTTGCAAATTTTAAAACTCTTGTACAAAAATGATCTTGATAATTACTTTCCCATTATTGAAACAGCATTAAGATTTATGCTTACCTTACCGGTAAATGTTGCTTTAAACGAAAGATCTTTTACTAAATTGAAATTAATTAAAAATTATTTGAGATCGAGTGTGGGTCAGAAACGTTTGAGTAACTTAGCAATTATGTCGATAGCAGGGGCTCCGCCACCGGAGGGGCAGAGTGGGCAATGCCCACCCGGAAAATATTCAGGGTAGGCATGCGCACCCAGAAACATTTCTGGGTTTGGTTTCACCGAAGGAAAAAATTATATAAAGATAATTTGGTGACTTGAGTATTAACATATTATGTTTACATTTAATGTTTAACATTAAGTGGCTAGTACATGTAACGATACTTAAAAAGTCTACTGAAAACGGTTCAAACTTAAGCAATTGCAATATGACACACTGAGGCCGACCATCGGGCTGTATGATGTATATGGGTACAAGTTGCCATACTTATCACCAGCTTTTTAGTTACTTTTAAGACAAAAAATATGTACTGCAATTCATGTATCAAAATGCAAATTTCCTTCGCCTGATACTTTTACTCTTTAATAATATTTTCTCAATTCTTGCAGCCTATGGATATATTCTTTAAATATTAAAAATGTTCAATTCCTTCAGTTTCCGAAATACATGTTATTGTTAAAAAATGCACAATTTTCTCAATTGCGTCATTCTCCGGATTTTCTGTTTCAGAGTTAAAACTGTTCTCAATTCTTCTAGTCAAATCGCCGGATACTCTTTGCTGTACAAAAGTTCCACGTTTTCTTAATCCAAGTAAACTCTAGGTATTTCTTTCTGTTTAAAATTCAAAATGTGATGAATTCCTTCAATATCCGGCTACTTTCCGCGTTTTCAACGTGCAAAATTTTCTTACTTCATGTAATATTAGAATATTCTTGTTGTTTTTTAAATTCAAACTGTTCAAAGACATTAACAACCTTTATTTTCGAATCTAGAAGTATCTTCCTTTTAGTGCGTATACGTCGATACACCCCTTGTCTATCCTACCATACAGCATACAACTTTAATGGTACCCATTAAAGTTGTATGCTGAAACTTAACTTGTGTGGTACAGGTAAAAACTGTAACATTGGGAGAGTAATGCAGTTTTAAAAATTAGAAGAGGTAAATTCGCTTAAGAGTGGTGCTTTCGTGACATTTAATTTGAAATATTATCACGTGTTTTACAGTGATACACTCAATAAACTTCCGAC